>VMDO01010114.1:0-73379 GCA_007922755.1 Pedetes capensis
AACCTGCGTTATGCAGATGACACCACTCTGCTTGCTGAAAGTGAAGAGGATTTAAAACATTTACTGATGAAGATCAAAGATCATAGCCTTCAATATGGGTTACGACTAAACATCAACAAAACAAAAATCCTTACGACTGGGTCAGCACGCAACTTCACAATAAATGGAGAAAAGATTGAGGTTGTCCAAGATTTTGCTTGCTTGGCTCTATAATCAACACCCGTGGAAGCAGCAGTCAAGAAATCAAAAGACACATTGCTCCAGGAAAAGCTGTGGCAAAAGATCTCTTTAGAGTATAGAAAAGCAAAGATGTCACACTGAAGACGAAGGTGCATCTGACTCATGCCATGGTATTTTCAGTGGCATCATCTGGTTGTGAAAGCTGGACATTGAACAAGAGAGACAGGAAAAGAATTGATGCTTTTGAATTGTGGTGCTGGAGACGTCTATTGAATATACCATGGACTACCAAAAGAACCAACAAATCTGTCCTAGAAGAAGTACAACCAGAGTGCTCCTTGGAAGCAAAAATGGCCAAATTGCGTCTTACATATTTTGGACATGTAGTCAGGAGAGAACAATCCCTGGAGAAGGACATCATGTTTGGAAGAGTGGCAGGTCAACGCAAAAGAGGAAAACCCTCCACCAGATGGATTGACACAGTGTTTGCAACAATGGGCTTGAACATAAATAAGATCGTTTGCCTGGCACAGAACCGGCAAGTGTTTTGATCTGCTGTACATAGGGTCGCTATGAGTCGGACTCGACTCGATGGCACCTAACAACAACAACAATAACAACAAAGTTGTACATTAAAATTTTCCAATAAACAAACAAACAAAAAACCCAGTGGCTGAGGATGTAGCTCAGTGGTAGAGTGCTTGCCTGGCATGCATAAAGCCCTGAATTTGCTTCTCAAATGTTGTGCACGTATAAGCCTGAGAATGTGGAGTTGGAGATTTTGGCTACGAAGGTCCAATTTTGTTCAACTATTACCAGAGATTCACAGGGAGCATGGAAAGTCAGGCCTGGAGCATGAATCTGGGAATTTGGCAGCATAATCTTTGTTCTTGTATCCAGTATATAAATGAATTTATACCTGACACAGAAGTTACGGTAGAGGATGTTTTGTTGTTGTTAGATGCCACCCAGTCATGTCTGATTCATAGCAACTCACATAGGGTTTTCAATGGCTGATTGTTTTCGGATTGCCTTGGGAGTACATTGTCACATCCTTTTCTCATTTTTGCCGTGCTGGGAATTGAACCCAGGACCTCAGAGACTGCAGAGCAGCACTCTAACAACTGAGCTAAATCCCAGCCCTATTAGAGGACATGTTGTTGTTGTTAGGTGCTGTCAAGTCAGTATCTGACTCCTAGCGACCCTCATAGGGTTTTCAATGGCTGACTGTTTCGGGATTGCCTTGGGAGTGGATTGCCAGGCCCTTCTCCCATTTTTGCGGTGCTGGGAATTGAACTCAGGACCTCAGAGACTGCAGCACAGTGCTCTACCAACTGAGCTAAATCCCAGACCCTCATTAGAGGATATAGATGATGTTTATTAAAAGATAGTACATCATTTAGAAATAATTACAGGGAAGATCAAGCCACTTGGAAAAGCATACGTAAACCTGGAAAGGAACTTGAAAAAAACTGGGTTCCTTGGGTGAACTGGCATAAGGATGTTTCTATTTCCTAGGAAAAAGTAAAGTCAAAGAGAACAGAGTTAAGCAGGCTTCTATAGGGAAATGCACCTTAGAGAAGATGGCAGGCCCAAGAGAAGGGAGAGGTATGCATGTGCTTGCTAGAGAAAGAAAGGAACAAAGGGCAAGAAGTGGAGAGGAAAGAGAAAAGAGAGTGGATGCATGCTCCCTCTAGTTTTATTCAAACTGGGTCCCAGCTCTGGGTACCCAGTGTGACATGAGCTAGGGGTCTTTGCTTTTTTAAAGGATCAATGACTAAGAGTAGAGTGTGAGCCCCATTAGAAAATATCCTTACAATGTCCTCAGAGAGGCATGCGGCTTCATCTATCATGGCTGAATGGCAAGTGTCAATTTCAATCCCCCTGTCCTCCATATTGCCTACTAATGCCTAAAAGATAATCTGCCTGTCACAACTTTTAACCCTGGCTGAAGGAATATTTGGCACTAAATGTTAGCAGTTGTTTAGAAGGTGAGATACTTGACACATCTGGTTTCCTGCTTTGGACTTCCCTTAGCATCTTATACAGATGTTAGCTGTATCTATTACAGTGTTCTATATTCTTTGTGGGTCCTCAAATACTGAGTTACTACCACAGTATTAGTTACATCATACTTACCTAAACTGATTTTAGTTTACCTCTCTTTTGTACTTTCACATATGTTACTAAAGCTACCTCTTGACAACATTCTGCCTTCAGTCATAAGTGGGATGTAAAAATCTTTTCTTTTCTAGCATTTTTACCTTTTATTTCATTCATTTAATCATTCATTCACCCCAGTGATTGGAATAGATGCTGCATATACAGTGGTGAACAAACACATACACAGTTCTTGGCAGCTTGAAAGATAGTTAATAAATAAGAAAACAAACATCAAATAATTACATATGTACATTTCAAAAAAGGATGTGGAAAATAGTGGCATAATTGTGGGTAGTATGTGTGTGTGTGTGGGGGGGTGAGAGACCTACTTAAATAGTACAATTAGATCTTTTGAGACATAAAGGTTGAGAAGGAGCCAGGCATGAGGAAAGGTGGGAAGCAGTTGGTGAGGGTGGGTAGAAATAAAAGCAAGGGTCCATCCTATGTAAAGCCTGAGAGTAGACAGATTAGCAAAGGAATGAAAGGTGGTTTCTGGGTGGGAGTGTAATGGGAAGAGGAGCAAATGATAGGATATGAGGTTGGAGAGGTAGGCAGGGGCTAGATCAAACAGGGCATTTTTGCCATGAGTAATGGCTTGGATAGAATTGGAAATGAAAAAAGGGCTTTTAGAAGGAGCATAATATGATTTCACTTATATTTACAAAAGAATTCTTGTTGCTGTGTGAAGAACAGATGGGAGAGGGCATCCATGATACTTGTGACACCCAAGAAGAGACATCAAGTAGGTAATTAGATGTATTTGTATGGAACCCAAAAGAGAGGTACAGCCTGGAGTTAAAGATTTTTGAGTCATTTTCACCATTCCTAGAGTTCCAATGACAAATTGTAAAGAGCTACAACTACTATTACCATCAAAGTCACAATTCTCTGAAATGCTTATTCTTGTAACTTACTCTGAAGTTCAGAGGAATTATTTGACTTGCTTAGTGTCTGTCAGCTTAGGAAGTATTAGTAAGGATTTAAGCCTAGACTTTTGACCACTAACAACTCATATTACTGTACTTCCTTCTAGTTTTTATTTTTATTTTTGCAGTACTTGGGGGTTAAACCCAGGTCCTTGCGCATACTTTGCAAGTGCTCTACCACTTGGCTGCATCCCCAGCCCATTTTTATTTTTTTAAATCTTTAGATAGGGTTTCACTAGGTATGCATGCCGCCTCTGGCCTCAAGCTTTCGATCTTCCTGGCTCTGCCTCCCAAGTAGCTGGGATTATAGGCGTGCGCCACCATGCTCTGTTTCCTTCTATTTTTAAAGGGACTAGAAAGAATGAATAATTGATTATGCCATGCATGTTTCTTTCCTTTCCTTTCTTTTCTAAAAAAAACTCTTATATTCCCTGTTATACATATCTTATACTTCCTATTTTCCAATTCACCTTAAACTGTAGTAGTTAAACTAGGAATATCAATGAAAAGGATGGATGAGAGAAGTAATAGAATAGACACTACTTTGTGACTGATGGAACGTAGATGCATTTGAGTTTAACACAACTCTTAGTGACCCTATGTACAAGATGAATCATAATCTAACACTGTGCGATGCACACCATCTTTTTGTTTGAACTCATTCTTGCAGCCACTATGTTTCTTCTCATTTTGAGTTGAGCCAGATCAGCAAAAGGTCCCAGGGGCTTTACTCCATTTCTGTTATTAAGGTCAGCTCTACTTTGAGGAGGTAACTCTTCCCCAGGCTTCTCTCAAATGCCTTCCAGCCTAGGGGGCTCATTTTCTGGCACTGTATTTGACCATGTTTCTCTGCTATTTGTAGGGCTAACTGTTTCAGGAATGGGCTGCAGGGACTGTCTTAGTGTGGAAGCTCAGTTGAAACCAGTCCATCATGGGTAGCACTGCTGGTATCTGCCATACCAGTGGCATAGGTTTCAGCATCATAGCACCTAAGCCCCCATAGTACAAGCTGACAGACACATAATGGAACAAACATAGAGAACTAGTAATCTGAGACAGAATTACACAAAAAGAAATGTCAATGATAAAAAATGACCAACACTTGAGTGCTGTTTCTCATGTATGAGGGATTGTTAACACATATGCAGAGTCTCCTCTTAATTACCCTATTTTCCCCATTTTACAGATGAAGAAATTAAAGAACTAGGAGAAATCAGGTGAAAAGGTAGTGGAAAATGCTACTTCAGTAATAGCAAGGCAATATGAAAAGGAGTGAATACAATATCTGAATTACATAAATTAGGTTCAAGGAGGTGGTTTAGGTTGGGGACATAAATTTAAGATCTGTGACACTATGAAGCAAGATTTTTGTTTGATGGAAATGTGTAAAGTGAAAGCTGGAAAAGCAATTTGAAATAGCCTTTCTCTTGGAGAAAATATGGGGAGAAAGGAGCTGTGAAGTGAGCTGTGGGAAACAGTCAAGCATTGGCAGAGTACTGAGCAGAAAAATAAGGGATTATCAACAGGTCGTGGTAAATAATTAAACACGGAATGTGAGAAAGTGAGGAGTCAGAGAGGAATGTGGTTTGAACAAGGAGGACAATGAAACTATTAAAAAGGGCAAAGGTATTTTTGAAGATATAGGTTCTAAAGGATGTAGAATATGAGGAGAGATCACTGTTACTAGAATGAAATCCAAACACCCATCTTAGTAAAAGCATTCAAACCCTCTTGTCTGGCTGCAACCTACCTTGTCAGTATTATTAACTTTGCCATATCTCTTGCTACCTACTAGTATTAGTTGTTGTTGTTGTTGTTAAGTGCTATTGAGTCGGTATCCGACTCATAGCGACCCTCATAGGGTTTTCAGTGGCTGACTGTTTCGGGATTGCCTTGGGAGTGGATTGCCAGGCCCTTCTCCCATTTTTGCGGTGCTGGGAATTGAACTCAGGACCTCAGAGACTGCAGCGCAGCGCTCTACCAATTGAGCTAAATCCCAGCCCACTAGTATTAGTTAGGACTCTTAATTGCACGTGACAGAAAACTTCTCACTGGTTTAAGCAATAAAACAAACACATCTAAGACATCATAGATTAATTTAGTTGAAATTTCCAAAGGAATCTACTCCACATTGGTTTGGGGGCTTCAAACATGTATCCAGGTCAAATCTCCATCTTTGAATCTTTTTTTCATAGTGCCTTCTTTCTCATTATTCATATATGGAAAGATGGCTCCAGGCCTCCACTTTTCCAGATTGAAATCCATTGGAAACAAGATAACACCATTCTTGGTAACTGAACTAAACAAGATGATTAATTCCAATGTGCTTTTCCCCTTGGTGTCCTACCAGGACTATCTGGACTGAGTGAAGAAGGGATAGTTCTACAATGGAAATTATCAGAATAGGAAACACAAGCAGAAATATCTACTAAACCCCTCTGTGATAACATGGCATAACTAACAATTCATGCTCTCCCATTCACTACAAAATATCCTCAGGTGAAGGATCAGGATCTGAACTTAGCTCCTTTATTTATTTATTCATTTATTTCAGTATGAGGAAGTTGAACCCAGGGCCTCGCACATACTAGGCAAGTGCCCTATACTACTGAGCTGCACCTCCTACCACCTTTTAAAATTTTTTGAGCCAGCATCTTGCTTGATTGGGCAGGCTGCCTCTGGCCTCGAACTCGCAATCCTCCTGCCTCAGCTACTAGAGTTGCTGGGATTACAGGCCTGTGCCATGACGCCCAGCTTATTTTTTATTGCTTGAGACAAGAGTCTCGCTCTGTACCCCAGGCTATCCTGGGCTCCCGCAATCTTTCGAGTGCTGGGATTACAGGGGTGCGCCACCACGTCTGGCTAAATCCCTTAGTTTTGATGTTTTTTCCTCTGAATATACAGCAAGAAATGGAATTTATTTTTTGAATATTTATTGAATGTTACTTTGGAGGGAAGACTTTACAGCCCAAACATAAAAGTGTATTTTTTTTTGAACAAGGTGGCCCTGCTACTTCAAATTTATTGTAACAAAAATTACTAAAAATTAGGACTAAAAACTTCTTTCCTAGTAATTTATGGGAAAAGGACATGGCAATCCACTCCTGAGGTAATCTGGAAACAGCCATTGAAAACCCTGTAAGGGTCGATGAGTCAGATGTGACTCCAGGGCACCTAACACAACCACCACCACCAAGGAACGGAACCTGCAGCCATAGCCCTGTAGCGTCTGATCCCGTCAGATCTCTGAAGCTAAGCAGGGTTAGGCTTGGTTAGTACTTGGAGGAGACCCTCTGGGAACATCCAGTGCTGTAGGCTTGGGAGAAGGACCTGGCAACCCACTCCCAAAACTCAATCTGCCATTGAAAATCCTGTGAATAGCAGGGAAGCACTGACAATAGTGTTTCGACTGTTGTACGTAGGGTTGCTATGAGTCGGACACAGACTAGATGGTACCTAACAACAACCACCAAGAAACCAGTGCAAATTAGGGTCCTAGTTCGTCCCCACTGCGTTATCCCTCATCTTCCATTACAGTGTCATTTGCCTTTTAATAAAAGACCAGGAAAAACTGTAAATGAGCAAATACATCCTGACTTCCTGCCCCGCCCTGCACCCCGAGAGTACCTGCCGGGTCTCCCCAGTACCATCCACCAGTAACAACCCGGCCCGCGCTCCTCCATGTGACCGCGAAAGAGCGTCCCTGGCGGCCCAGGCACTGTCGCAATCTCCGGCAGAGGAAACGGCGAGTGTTGGGGATGTGCTCTGCCAACACTCGAAGTCTGTCTTGGTGTCCGCAAAGTGTTTTGCTTTTCGAGGGAGAGTGGGACCCTTTGCTTGCCTCCAGATCCCTCACCCCGCAAGGAGCTCTTCCTGCTCCTCCTAGTTCCAGGCATCCCGGGTGAAAGCCAAATCCGCCCAGACCTACAGCTAACGCTCCGCGGCCCGGCCGCACCCTCCACCAGGCCAGGCCCCGCCTCCCCGGCTTTCCAGTAACCCTGGCAGTCTCCGCGGAAAAAGGGGCGCCGGGAGATCCCAGTTTCCCTAGGGGGCCACGGATCGCGCAGACGCCGGCCGCAGAGAGCCGTCTCCCCTGACGCCCAGGTTCCCCCAGAGCTGCCCTGGTCTGCTTAACGGGGCAAGTCGCATGCGCACGGGGACGCGCCAGGGAAGGCGAGCTCGAGGGGAGGGGCGAACGCGGAGCCTGGCCAGCCGCGGAGCCCCGGGGTCAGTGACGACGCATGCGCCGAGAGGGAGCGCAATCACGGACTCGGTTTGCGGCTACCAGCTTGAAAAAGGAAACCCCAGACGGCGAGAGCGCGAGGGAAATCTGGCCGCCGCCGCGTGCGCGCTCCCGGTGAGTGGTGCCCCACCGGGTGGGCCCGGGCCTGATGTTCGTCGGTTGGCTTGCCTTGGCGGCGCATGCGTGCTCCCGGTGCGAGTGGAGGAAGGGAAAGCGAGGGAGGGGGAGCAGGAGCCGGCGGCTGTAGCGGTGAATTTTTGGTGGGTAGGTGGGGGGCGCCACTAGCCGGCCCAGGTGCTGCTGGCGCTGGGAGCCGCGGTGTCTTCTGGACGTAGCCGGCTAGTGGTTCCGAGTCACCGCAGCAAGAGTCCTGGGTGGGGGAGGGAGGAAGCCAGAGCCGCCGCCAGCCACACGGTGAGGGCGCGGGCGAGGGGAGGGAGCGGGGGGCGGTGTGTGAGGCCGGGGGGCGGCGGCCAACGGAGGGGAGGCGGGAGCTGAAGCCCAAGTTTGGCTTCTGGCTGTGGCGTGAATCTTCCCGGGAGTTGGGCGGAGGCCCGCCGGGGTTGAGGGGCCTCCAGGGCAGCAGGGGTTACCTGCGGGGCAGGGGTGGGATTGGGGTGTTTGGCGGGACTGAGTGGCCGGAGGGCGCAGCAGCCGCAGCGGATTTCAGTGCCTGGGCGGCCGGCAAAGCCGGACTGGGTGCCGAGAGGGCTGTCGCCCGGGACCCGCTAGGCCTTGTGACCCACTTTATTCTTGTCACCATTCGGGCACGTTTGGAGCGGCGCCCAATGGGGCGCTGGGGCGGCCAGCTCCTCCAGGGAACCCCCGCCCTCCCGGCTCTTGGCCCAGGCGCCGCGGTCCGTAGTCCGAGCGGCTACCGCTGCCGCCTCCAGTGGGCCGGTTCGTTTAGTGGTCGTGGTTCCGGGGCTCAGTCCCCGGAGAGCGCACGGCTCCGGGTGTCAGACTTGAGCGGCGCGGGATGCGAGGGCGCTGCGCTGGGCTTCCCGGCTTCCCTGCTTTCCTGGACCCGCGCCTTGGCGGCGGCGGGAGTTCCAGATCCCTTTCTGCCTGAGGAATTGGATTCGCTGGACGTGGTTCTGGCGCTCCGGCCCCCGGTGTGTAGTCTCCCACACGTAGCGTGGCAGCGTTTATATTCTCGAGGGTGTTTTTCTCTGGTGTAGAAGTTGTCCTGTTGAGAATAGTCAGCTGAATCCTGAAAGATTAAAAGCCTTGGCTCCTGATCTGGCTGATGACATAAAAATCAGGTGGTGGTTTCTTGATATTAGAGTGCTTTGCTATATAACTTTTAAGGCTTTCTAGTCACCTTCTTAAAAAATCTGTCTTCTTTTACAGTGAAAGAAAAGCACAAGAGGTAAAGAAACTGTTACAATTTCTGTTGATTTGATTAGTACGCTGATCCCCGGAGTCAAAGTAAAGGTAATTTCACTTGAACGTTTCTGATTTGTAGCATTGAGTGATCAGAAGAGAAAATTATGTAATATCTCTCCACCGTACCTTTTTGAAAATAAATATTCTTAGAAGGATATAATTTAGGTAATGAGTTGCTTTCTCTGAAACACATCCGTTGGGACATCTTAAATCTGGATTGTTTTAAAATCTTGGGGGAAAGAAATTAATTCATGTGTCAAGTAGTTTTACAGAATGTTATTAAAGGTTATCCTGAAGAAATTAGACTGAAAATGTGGTAGACCTAATCATGATCAACCACAAAAAAAGAATGAGGAAGCTTTCTGTGTACTGACATGGAAAGATATCAAAAATCTGTCATAAAATGGAAAAAAGCAAGATGTAGAACAGTATGAATAGTATGCTGTTTTATGTGTTGGGGAGTATAATAACAGTATGAAATTTGTTTTTGCTCTTCTGTGTAAGAAACTTCGGGAGAATACTGGAAAACTAATAAGGATGATAAAGGGGGTAGTTTAGTGAGAGAAGGGTAGGAAATGGGATGTACCATGTGTGTGTATGTATCTTTTAAATTTTTGTGAGTATAATGAATTCATAAACTAGATTAAAGAAAAATCCACCTCCTTAAAAATAGTTATGGTATTCATTGAATAATTTGTGGTGATTTTGGTTATTTTTCTGTATGATTTCTTATTAAAAGCTAAAACTAAAAAAGTTTAGGATAAATTTAGCTGATTACATTTTAATTTTTAAGATGCTGAGGTCACAGAAAAATTCAATTTTTAAAAATGGCTGTTTGTCTTGTTAAAACATTTAATGACATTTACATTTGGCCTAATGATTGGACTGTGTTGCCTTCACAATATCATTTGTGTCCTCCCTTCATCTTTTTTCAGGACTTATAGTTGTATAAAGTTTTACTGCATCTGCTTGAAAGCTTGAACACCCATTACAATGATGATAAACTTCATTGTGTGGATTAGTGTGCTTTGCAGCCTTGAAAACTTTTCCTAAAGGAAATCTGACTTGAACCCCAGTGAAATTTATGAGAGGAAGAGAGGGATAGCAGGTGAGAGGGAAGAGAAAGGGAGAAAGAAAGAGAGAGGGAGAGAAGTTATTTTTTATGAAAAAAAACAAAAAAACAAAACAAAAAAACCCCCAGAGGGTGTTCTGTTGGTGCCAAAAACCTCACCATTTTAATGACTGTAGATTGTTGTAAAACATTGTATTAATGATTTTTTAGTTCTGCCAGCCTAACTTTTTTAATGAGGTTAAGATTGAAAAGGGTGTTGAGTAGATATAATTTTAGGTAGGGAGGGCATACTCAAACTGTCTAGTGACTAATATTATATAATTACAAGTAGTTAATAGTGGGTAACAGTTACTGTGGGCATTTTTGTTAATGTTACCAGTATTCTTGTTTTGTTTTGTAGGTTAAGATATTGCTATTTCTGTTATTTCTGTTTGGTGTATGGGTGTGTAGTAGCCACTCTAGTGCTACATGTCATTTATTTTTCATTTGAACTCCATGTATGTAGATCTAGTCCAGTTTTTTTTTAATTAAAAAGAACTTTTTAGTCCATCTTTTTAACAAATGAAACCACATTTCAAATTTTTGTTTTAAATTTTATTTAAAAATTATAGAAATAAAGTGATGCTCATGAAAAGTTAAAACAATACATTCTGTCTATAATAAGTGGAAACCCTCTTTACAATTTCCACTTCTGTCTTGCATTTCTCTCCAGAGATAACTATTGTTAACATTTTGGTATATATCCATCTAGATCTTTTCCTATGCATTTACACACACCCTTTTCAGTCTAGAAAACTGAATGTTTAATTTTTAAAAATTTTTTAATTTATTTTTTTGAGACAAGGTCTTGCCATGTAGCCAAGTCTTGCCTGGAACTCACTGTGTAGCTCACACTGGCCTGGAACTCATGATCCTCTTGCCTTAGCCTCTTGAAGTGCTGGGACTTCAGGATGCACTACCACTAGCACACCTGGGTAATTGTGTTCTTGAATGATTATCTTCTCTGCTTTTTTTTTTTTTTTTTTTTTTTTTTTTTTTTTTTTTTTTTTTTTTTTTTTTTTTTTTTTTTTTTTTTTTTTTTTTTTTTTTTTTTTTTTTTTTTTTTTTTTTTTGACTACCCACAGGACAAGTAAAGGACTTGGAGTATGTCAGAAAGTTTAACATGTGATACACATCTTAGATCATAATCATCTTTTTCACTAGTGAGAGGCCAGTTAGTGTGCAGATATGTGCAATTTGCAGGGAGGTCAAACTGATGTGAGACTTATCTGGTATATGTTGAACTCAAGGTAAAGACTTAGATTCCATGATTTGATATAGGACTCTTTGGAGCCCATGTTTTAGAGTCATCTTTAGCTTTAAGGGAAGAATCAACCCTTTGGTTGGGCTTGTGCTTAACTGACAACACATAAGAGGTATGCATCCCTCCAACACCCGTAGAACACTACCTTTCTAATAGTTTCAGGGGACTTTTTGTTTTTTTGTTAAACCAAGCTACAGAGAACTTCCAAGACTTAATTCTTTTTAGGTGATAGAGTGCAGAAAATTCAAAGTATTAAAACTCTTTACTGGTATGTGCATATATAGAACATCATAGTATAATTGGCTTTGCAGTACAATTGAGTCCAATGAGTTTGTACTCTGATATGGTTAAAAGAACATGTGTATTTGTGATAATTATAATGCAAGATAGGAAATGACAGATTTTAGACGAAAAATGTAGTGTTTTAAAGGGTAAGACTATCCAGCATTTTTTTTGTGTGTGTTTTGTGAGTATAGGGTTTTGAGGGAGAGTATATTTCTCAACATTTTAATTAGATAAGAATGGATAGAATAAGAAAAAACCCAGAAAACTCAGATCTTAGTTCTTAATATTAAAAAGTTAAGCTGCATCCTTATAACAGGTGTCTATGACACTGAGGGCTATTTTAATATATAGAATATATGTTTAAAAATTTTCCACTGGGAAGAGCCATTTGCTATTTTATTTGATAATTAAAATCTTTATAATCTTTAGATTTCACAATAGTTAGAAATATTAAACTAGGAAGCTTAATTCTATTAGGTAACTGTTGTCTATCATCAAATATGTCAGGCAAGCAGTATTAGTATCAAAAGAAAGTTTCTTCCTATCTCATTCTTTCCCCAAAGAAACATAAGTAATGTCACCTCTCCCTCAGATTTTTACTTTTGGTGCTGTGTCAAATGTTTATATACTGTGAATATTTTAATTAAACAACAGCATTGTGGGGAGAAGCAGAATTCTACACTGTGACAAGATCTTTCTTTCTTTCTTGTTTTTTCTTTTTTCTTTTTTGTCTATTTTCCTTATAGTGCTTTAGTACTGTGCAGGTGCATAAAGTAAAAATTTTTTTTTTTTTTGGCGGTACTTGGGGGTTGAACCCAGGGCCTGGCACTTGCATGCTTTGCAAGTGCTAGACCACTGACCTGCACCCCCCAGCCCATTTTTTTTACTTTTTTGATACTGGGTCTTGCTAAGTTACGCAGACTGCCTCTGGTCTCAAACTTGCGATCCTCCTGCCTCCGCCTCCCCAGCTGCTGGGATTACAGGCGTGCGCCACTGTGCCTGGCAGTAAAATATTTTTTAAAAGCCTAGTTTCTTGTAGGCATTATATGATGAACTGAATATTTTCTCCTTTTCTGAGTCTAAAATCCTGGATGGAGTTGTGTGAATTACTAGCAGAACACTTTTAAGTTTTTAGGCTGTCCTTAAACTATCTTCCTGCTTCAGCCTCCCGTGTTCTGAGATTTCAAGTGCATGCCACCATACTTGGCTTTAAGGGTTTTTGTACTGAAAAAAGAAGAAGCACAAATGGGTGTTGTATCTGAAGATTAAGCCATTTGCCTGCCTAAGATTTTTATCATTTGTATTAAAATATAGTTTAATGTGAAATAGTTGACTCTCTTAACCATCCCCTCAATTATAAAAAATAGCAATTGCAGTGTAGAAAACTTGAGAAACACACACACACACACACACACACACACACACACACACACACGCAAACACAGATTAAAATTGAAATATATTGGAAATCCTACCCCCAAGAGAAGACAATGTTAGTCTTATGGAGTACCATTTTTCCTGCTGTTTTTTTGGCTTTTATATATGTATATGTATGCTTAGAGACACATGATGTTATAGGCTTATAATGGATCTAATTATAGTACAAACTGTTCTATTCACTTAATAGAGAATCATCATCATATTTTCATGTCAGTATTTTTATACAGTGATTTTTTTAATGTCTTTGCAATACTCTCACCTATGTTTTTGTAATAATTTACTTACCACTTTTTCTGTTGTATACATTTTAAATTTTTAAAATAACCAGGTGCAATTGAAACAACAAAATTTCAATAGGGTAGTCTTTGCAAGAATTAGAATGAAAATAGAATGATATCGAGTTTATATAGATAATCAGATTAAAGAGAAACTTGGTGAATTTTCTTGAAATATATGCCCAAAATACTGTGTATAATAAATTAATAATCCAAAGTAAGTGAATCTAACATTTTTGTGATAGTATATTTTCTTTCAAAAGTATGATTTAATCCAAATTGTATTAAACTAACTTGGTATTTCATGAGCATTGCACATTTTGGTAGTAATGTTCTTATACAAGCCTTGTAAGTAGCGTGGCCATCTGTGAAGTAGTCTGACCAAAAAATTAAAATTTAAGTTGTAATATTTATTACAATGGTGTAAGTTCAGTGGAGAATTTTAAAAATTGTTCCAAATCATTTAAGTGGAAAGTCTAAATACCAAGAAATAGTCCTTTGTCATCCAAAGAATTAATATTAGCTTTTCATAGGTTATCTGTGACATTTCATTCAACTCCAAGGCATATAATATTAATGTATGCTACATCCTCCAGTTTAAACTGGAAAGAGAAACTATTTCATTAAACTGTTTCAAGAGAAAATAGGTATGATTTTAAAGTTTAGTGCAATAATTTGTATGTTTTAATATGGTCTCTATTCTTGGGAAATATGTATTTGCTCATGTTTTTATGAATAATATTTTTGATAGTGGCTGCCTTTTTTAAAAGCTCTTATCAGGAAACTAGGACATTTTTAGATATTTACTATTTTCTCTATTTATTCTCAGTGAATCTTGTGGTTTTATCCTGAATAGAACTTCTTATTTATTACCTGAAGGTTAATAGCAAAGATAACAAACTACTTAAGGCTTTATGCTTATTTACATTTATAGCATAGTGTAGTGATTAAGAGTACAGGGTTCTACAACTAGACTGCTTGGTTTTCAAATCTTGGCTCTAGTATTAACTGGCTGTATGACATTGGACAAATTATACTACATGTTGGTACCTCATTTCTTGTCTATAAAGTGGAGATAATGCTAGTTATGATGTTACCTGAAGATTAAATGAGTCAATTCGTGTACATTTTGAGAGTGTTTATCACAGTTAAGCGTGCAATAAATCTAGTGATTATTCTTCCTATTATTTTCATAGTGTGTGCCAAACATGCCTCACCCTGTATTTTTGGTTCCCAGTAATTTGTTTAGAGTTTTGTATTTATGTAGCTCTGGAGAAGTTGCTTTTTTTTTTTTTTTTTTTAAATTCTTGGGAGTTAAACTCAGGGCCTCTTGCATGCTAAGCAAGTGCACTACCACAGCTCTGTACCCCTAGCTCCTTTTTAATTTTTTTATCTTTGAGATAGGGTCTTGCTAAGTTGCATAGGCTGACTCTGGGCTGCAACTTGTGATCCTGCTGCCTCAGTTGATTATCTCAAGTATTTGTTATAGGCAGTGAAAAAGCTGACAACTGAAAAGTTTTGTTTCTATCAGAAAAGATGCTGTATTTGTAATTATGAAAGTGTCATATTTTCACCAGTAGTTTATTGTATGAAATAAATTTATACTGTTTAACTTCTTTTTAGAATTTATCTCATATTTTCTTTAATAAGTCTGTTACTTTGTTGGAGTTGATCATTATTAAAATTTATAATTATTGATCCTTTTCTTTTGGAAGTAGTTTTATAGTTTGTAAAAGTGAGTTGCACCCATTGGGAAAGAGTTAAAGTACTGAAAAGTAAAGAAAATCTATGATGGAAAAAATCACCTAAAATCTTAAAGATAAGCTCTGTTAATATGTTTTTAGGCATTTTTTAAGGCATTTGTATGTAGGTGTGTATATATATGTTACAATTTTGTAGTAAGTGGAATTTGTGCAGATTTGTAAATATTTTTATTCTGTTTTCTGAATGTCCATAGGTGAGTAATTACAGATTTTTATTATTTTAATGAATAATTTTAGTTTTTTACTTCAGTACTTGGTTCGCTTAGTAAATTTTTGCTAATAACAGTTGAATGTAATTATACCATCAGGTTTAAGACTTTATTTTCTCTTGAAAGTAATTTTTTTTCTTTGCATCGTCTTTGCATTTTTTATTTAATCTCTTTTTAAGCTTTTTTACCATCCTCAGTAATGCCCGTTCCTTATACTTCAATTCTTATTCCAGTTTTTTTTGCATTATTATTGTTACATTTTATATTTATAAATATATTAAACTTCCAAAGACATTATTAGTATGATTTTGGATGATTTTTATTCATATTTACCTTTCCTAGGACTCTATTACTGCATTTCTGTGTTCCTGCCTGGGATCATTTTTCTTCTATCTGAATAGCTCCCTTTAATGCCTCTGTGTGTGTGTACTTTTTTATTTTTTTTAGGGAAACAAAGTTATAGAGTTTATTAAGTTAACACTTTAGAGTAAGTATGGGGACCCTTTAGTATATAATTTAACGCTAACCTACCTAGCAGTGGGAGAAGGACCCAGCAACCCACTCCCAAAAAACAATCAGCCACTGAAAACCCTATGAATAGCAGAGAAGCACTAACAATACCGTTTTGCCTGTTTTACTTATTATGGTCACTATGAGTCAGACACCAACTTGATGGCACATAACAACAACAACCTAGCAGTGAATTTTTCCATTTTTATTTGTCTGAAAAAATAGTAATTTAAACTTTTTTTGAAGGATGTTTTCACTAGTTATAAACTACTAAGTTGGTAGTTACTGTCTTTTAACATTTTAAAAATGTCTGATTGCCTTCTGACTTCCTTTGTTTCTCTAGTGGTTAGCTGTCAGTCTTATTAAAAGTAATGTATCAGCTATATTCCTGCTGAGAATAATGTGTCTTTATTTTCTTTGCCTACTTTTTAAGACTTTCTTTTTGCCTTACTTTTACAACACTTTGGCTGTTATGTGTTGAAGTGTGTTTTTTCTTTGTAAATATATTACTTTATGTTGATAGAGTTTTTAAAATCTGAAGCTTTGATGCCTTTTAGTTTTGGAAAGTTCTCTGCCATTAACTCTTCAAATATTGCTTCTATCCTTCTTTTTTGGATTTTATTTATGCATGTGTTACATCTAATGATCATATTCTGTGGGTCTCAAGAAATTTTTTCCCCTCTATACTTCAACTGGGTATCTTCTATTGATCTATTTTTGAGTGTACCAAACCAGTTTATTGTTCAAATCAATTTATCGTGTTCTTAATTTTACATTGTGATCTTGAGTTGTAGAAAGTCAATTTAAGCCAGGTACTGTGGCACATGGGTGTAATCCCAGTGACTAAGGAGGCTGAGGTTGGAGGATTGAGAAGCTGAGGTGGGAGGATTGCAAGTTAAGGTTAGAGGCAACCTGTACAGTTTAGAGAGACCTTGTCTCAAAAGATTAAAAATAAAAATACAAAAGGGCTGGCTGTGCAGCTCAGCAGTAGAGTCCCTGTCCTACCATGCATGAGGTCCTGGGTTCAACCTGCCTGGTACTGCAAAATAAAATAAGATAAAGGACATTTGATCCTATTTTATAGCTATTGTCAGTGCTTCTCGGATATTCATAGAGTTTTCAGTGGCTTATTGTTAAGGGGAGTGGGCTGCCAGCATCTTGTCCCAAGCCTGCATCACAAGCGATCTTCCATCCAAAGTACTAACTAGGTCTGACCCTGCTTAGCTTGGAGATCTGACAGGATTGGATGCCACAGTGATTTGGCTGCAGGCTGCTAAATTTACTAAGCTCTCCAGTCTATTCCTGTTGGTCTATATATCTGTTTTTATGCTAGTACTATGCTGTTTATTGGTTTGTTTTTGTTTTTGTTTTCAGTAGTGGGAGTTGGGCCTTGCTTTTTCTAGGCAAGCACTCAACCACTGAGCTGCATCCCCAGCCCCCTTTTTATATTTTATTTTGAGATAGTGTTTCTCTTCAGTTATACAGGTTGCCTGTGGTCTTGAACTCACAGTCCTCCTGCCTCAGCCTCATGAGTAGCTGGGATTACATATGTGTGCCACAATGCCCATAGACAGTGCTGTCTTGATTACTACAACTTTGTGGTATGTTTTGGTATGTTTCAGGTCCTGTATGCCTGTTGCTATATTTGCTCAAAATGGCTATTTTGGGCTTTTGGGTGGTTCATATAAATTTTAGAATTTTTTTTTCTAGTCATATGAAAAATGCCATTGATGTTTTTGTAGTGATTGTGTTGAATCTGTAAATTGCTTTGGTTAATATGGACATTATAACAATATTGATTCTTCAAATCCATGAACTCGGGGTATCTTTCCATATTTTTGTGTTCTCTTTAACTTTCATTAGTATTTAACAATTTTTGTTGTAGAGCTCTTTCGCTTCTTTAAATTTATTCCTAGATATTTTGTTTTTTGTATAGCTGTTAAAATGGGATTGCTTTCTTGATTTCTATTTCAGACAGTTTGCTCTTGGCAGATAGCAAAACTATTGGTTTTTTAATTGATTTTGTATCCTGCAACTTTGCTAAATTCATTTATGCTAATAGTTTTTTGGTGAAATTTTTAGGGTTTTCTGTATAGAAGATTATGTCATTTGCAGACAGTGACAATTTGACTTCTTTTTCAAGTTGGATGCCTTTTCTTTCTCTTGCCTAATTGCTTTGGCACTGTGTTCAATAAAAGTAGTAAAACTAGACATTCTTGTTCTGTTCCAAATCTTTGAAAGCTAGAAAGCTTTCAGCTCTTCCCATTTAATAAAATGTTAGTGGCTGGCTTATTGTAAATGGCTTTTATTATGTTGAAGATGTTCCTTATATGCCTGATTTGTTCAGGGTTTTTATGCTGCAGGTTTGTGAAATTTTATTGAATACCTTTTCTACATCAGTTAAGATGATCATGGTGGTTGTCCTTTGTTCTGTTCATACAATGTATCAAGTTTATTGATCTGTGTATATTGAGCCATGCTTGCTTGTATCTTTGGGGTGAATCCCACTTGATTGTGGTGAATAATTTTCTGTTGAATTCAGTTTGCTAGTATTTTGTTGAGGGTTTTTGTCTCTGTTCATCAAGCATAGTCATTCGCCTGTAAGTTTTGTGTGTGTGTGTATGTGTGTGTGTGCGCGTGCGCGAGCGTCCTTACCTGATTTTCTTACCAGGGTAATCCTGGCCTTGTAGGATGCATTTGGAAGAATTCTTCCCTCTTATTTTTTTGAATAACTTAAGGAGAATTTGTATTAATTTCTTCTTTAGCTGTTTGGTTCAGTGGACGTAATTTAAAATTAACAAAGAAAGACAGGCTTGTTGTCTATAATTATGGAGCTAAGTATCAGAAAAAAAATAAGTGATTACTTGTACATATCAGGATTATAGGTAAGGAGAGTTGAACAGGCTGGCTTTCTATTATAACCCCCTTTATGCTATTTGGTTTTTAAAAACAGTGCATGTATTACATTAATAATCGGTAAATTTTAAGAAGCTGATAGAACATGAAAATAAAAGCCTAGAAACTGTCTTTGCATGATAGTTTCTTTTTTTTTTCCAGTGCTGAGGATCAGAGCATAGGTTTCTTATTCAATAACTATATGTGATTTCTTCCTTTTTCCATAAAGTGATAATACACTTCCGTGTATTTAGATTTATTTGATTATAGTTAATTTATGCTGAAAATTTTTTTCAGGTACCAGTAGCCATGTCCTTTCTTTCACATAGAAATGAAGATAGCAAGCAGTTCTCTGTGATATTGGACATTAACAAACATTTAAGCTTTACTTCATTAGTCAGTAAGAGATGGTTATTAAATATTGGGAAAACCCTAAGATTTTAATTTAAATAAACATCTTTAAAACATAAAAAGTTACATAAATGGGTCAGGAAATGAAAAGCACAGTATCTAAGCACTGATGAAACATTTCAAAGACAATTTCTGTTTTGGGATTTCTAGGGAATGTTTTAAATATAAATAAAGAATGACATCTTTAACAATGATCTCTGATAATTATGCAATTTTTATTTCTTATATCATGAAGTTAACAGGTTACTTAAGATGCCATTTTATTTTATAGTATTCACATCTCATCAGAATTTATTAT
This sequence comes from Pedetes capensis, assembly GCA_007922755.1. Lineage (NCBI taxonomy): Eukaryota > Metazoa > Chordata > Mammalia > Rodentia > Pedetidae > Pedetes > Pedetes capensis. The sequence goes on from VMDO01010114.1 coordinate 19,363, forward strand.
GGTGTTTTGCACAGTCACTTGGAGAGAAGTGTAGATAAGGGTTAGGATTTAAAAAAAAAGTTTTTGCTCTCTAATCTGAGAATTCTACTTGAATGCATATAGGTAGAATAGTATGCAGTCTTATTTGTTGAATGGATTGAATACTTTTCCCCCAATTTCTCAAATAGACTTGTCAAGCCAGTTTTTATAGCTTGGGGCTCTGAACTACCAATATATTATAGTCTGATGAGTCTGGTAAACTTTACATGTGAGTAACAATTTAAACACCTGCAGCCATGCCACTGTGCCTTACCATCCCATTAGATCTTGGAAGCTAAACAGGGCTGGGCCTGGTTAGTACTTGGATGGGAGACCACCTGGGAACACCAGATGCTGTAGGCTTGGGAGAAGGACCCGGCAACCCACTCCCAAAAAACAATCGGCCATTGAAAACCCTATGAATAGCAGAGAAGCATAACAATACAGTTTCGCCTGTTGTACATAGGGTTGCAATGAGTTGGATACCAACTCGGGGGCACCTAACAACAACAAATTAAACACAGTAGAGGTCAAATCTGAACACTTAGCTGATAAGAATAGCCCATCATCTGAAAGGCCAAAATTAGCTTTCCAGCTGAATGGAAGATTCAAGGAATAAGGGGTTAAAATTTATTTTTTTAAATGACCTAAGAGTCTTGATCTCCAAATATTTTCAACACTTCAGAATTTTTTGAAACAGTCTTACCATATTGACCAGGCTGGTCTGGAGTTTCTGGGCTCAAGGAATCTTCCCATTTCAGCCAACCTGAGTAACTGGGACTACTGGTTCTGGCCACTCCACACCTGGCTACTTTTTAATGAAACATTGTGGAAATGTATTAGGATATTTTTCTGCCTTGGAAGGTAATTTAAAATATTTTATTAAAGGTCTTTGTGATTATGCTTAATTACAAAATGCTTACTGAAGGTACCATACTGGATACTTGTATACTGACCTGAACACACAAGTCAGAACTTTGCTTTGCAATAAACCTTTTCTGTTTGCTTGTGTCCTAAAGCATTAAGGCATATTTTTAAAAATCGAATAGGATTTTGCTATGTAGTCTAGGTTTTACCCTTACTATGATTATCAGCATTAAAATAATTACTTTAATAATCATGTTTTAATTTGCAGTAAAAGTCCATTAAAGTATCTTTGGAAGAGTACTGCATGTGAAACAGTTTTTTATTGCATAGTCAGCTGTCATAGAAGCCGTTTCTTTATATATGATTAAAGGAGATCATTTTTTATCCTTAGGCCCTCTCTGCCTCTCACTACCTTTTATTAAAAGTCTTGAGATTCTGAAATTCCCTACAGATGTTACTAGTGAGTACTTTCTGTAGTTATTATGAAAGTAAAATTAAAATACCATGCCAGCCATAAATAGGGACTTGGTTTTGTTCACTGATACAACCCTAGTTCCTAAAATAGTACCTGGTCATAGGATATATTCAGTAATTCGTTTTTGAACAAAAGTAAATGCAGAAATTACTGATGTATCCATATTGATTTTTAATCAGTATTCTTTAGATTTGGTAGTGTTTTTGTCTGGTTTTGATATCAGGATAATGTTGGCCTTCTATAGTGAGTTTGTGTCCTCCTCCTTAAGGTTTTCAGAAAAGCCTGAGGAGGATTAGATTTTAATTTTTCTTTTAAATAAATCGTAGAATTCTCCAGCGAAGCCATTTGATCCTGGGCTTTTCTTTGTGAGATCTACTTTTATTTCTTGTTTTATTAACCTCAAATTATGTGTGTTGGCTTCCTACTAAAGAAAGATGAGCCTTTGGTTTTCTTGCACTGTTATTTTGTGTACTTCATCATCATCCAAAGTTTATAAAGTTTTATTATTATATTTGGTTCTTTTAATGTTACCTTTGAAACTATATCAGGTGTCCAGTCCCTTCCTTGCTCACTGCTACCTGTCTGCCAGAAGGTAAGTAGCCTCTGCCATGTTCCCACTGCCGTGATGTTGTTCTTCACCACAGGCCCAGAATCAGCTGAGCCAAGGACTGTAGAATGAATCCTCTGACACCATGAGCAAAATAAATAATTCCTCTCTATAAGATGTCAGATATTTCTTCATAGTGTCAAGACTGACACACAAGGTCTTTTGCAAGACAGAAACACAGGTAGTACTTTTCAACCCTTTTGGTGAAACCAGTATTACCCTAAAACCAAAAACTAAAGATGTTACAGGAAAAGAAAACTGTAGACCCATATCTCTTATGAGCATATGTTCAAATGTCATAAATAAAATAGCAAATCAAATTCAATGATATATAAAAAATAATTACATGCTCCAGTCAAGTGGGATTGATCTCATGCACTGAAGGCTAGTTCAGTATTCAGAAATTATCACATCAGTAAGCTAAAGAAGAAAAATTGCATTATCATGTCAGATGCAGAAAAATATTTGGCAGACTTCAACATACATTCATGATAAAAACTCTTAGTAAACTAGCAATAAAGGGGAACTTCTTCAGTTTGATAAAGAGTACCCACAAAAAGCCTACATCTCTGCCAAGTGGGGACAAAAGTGTTCTAAAATCAGATATTGGTGATGATTACAGAATTTTGAATATACTAAAACCCACTAAATTGTAGGTATTTATTTATTTATTTATTTATTTATGGTGCTAGTAGGTTGAACACAAGGCCTCAGGCATGCTAGACAAGCACTCTACCACCGAGCTGTACCCCATCCCCTTTTTTTATTATTTATTTTGAGACAAAGTCTCAGTAAGTTGTGTAGGCTGCCTCTGGCCTTGAGCCTTGATCCTCCTGTCTCAGCCTTCTGAGTCCCTGGGATTACAGGCATGTGCTACAGTGCCCAGTTGAATTGTAGGTTTTAAATGAACGAATCCTATATGGATTGTGTCTTAGAGGTGTTAACGAAAAAAATAAAACAGGTAAGGGGACACAACAACCTAATGCAACTCCTGATCATGATCTGGACTTTGTCCTAAAATGAATGAATGAATGAATGAATGAATGAGTGAATGCATTTAACCCAGTAACTGGGATAACTGTGAGTGTTAGAAAGTCAATGGAAAATTAAAGTATTGCATGAATACAGAAGAAAAAGCCCAAACCAAATAAAACAAAAAACCCTGCAGCCAACATTGTACTTATTGGTGAGAATATACAAGAGAGAATACCCTGGAAAATCAGGAAGAAGTTAAGGATGACCCCTTTTACTATTTGTTTTCAACATAGTGGAAATCCTAGCTAATGCAGTAAGAAAAGGAAATAGAAGCTGTACTGGTTGGGAAGGAAGAAATATAACTATATAATCATCTATAAAATTCAAAAGAATCAACAAAAAAATCCCTTCTGGAACTAGTAAATAATTATAACAAGATTGTAGGATACAAGGTTAATATACAAGAATAATTCATGTTCCTATATATAAGTAATGAACAAATGGAATTTAAGATTGAAAAAATACCATTCACATTACTCCCACATATGGATACTTAGGTATGAATATAAAATATATACCAGGTCTGTGTAATGAAAACTTAAAAACTGATATAAAATCAACTGAATAAAGAGATATTCAATGTTCATGAGTAGGAAATCTCAATATTATTAAGATGTCATTTCTTCCCAACTTGATCTATAGATTCAGTGCAATCCCAGTCAAAATCCAAGTGATTTATTTTGTTGTTCTTTTGTTAGGTGCGGTCGGGTCAGTATCTGATTCATAATGACCCTCAGGGTTTTCAATGGCTGACTGTTTCGGGATTGCCTTGGGAGTGGATTGCCAGGTCCTTCTCCCATATTTATTTTGTAGACATCAACAAACTGATTCTAAATCAGCTTATATCCAGAGGCAGAGAACCCAGAATTACCAACTCAGAACTGAAGGAAAAGAGCAAAATTAGAGATCCGATACTACCTGACTTCAAGACTTAACTACAGTAATTAGATTGTGATATGGGTGGGGGGGGGGGGAAAGCAAGATCAACAGAGTAGAGAGCATAGAAATTGTCCTGCATAAAAGTTGTGCACATCTATAATCCCAGCATTCAGGAGACTGAGGCAGGAGGATCGAGAATTTAAGACCAGTCTAGGTTATATAGCAAGACCGTGTCTCAAGAAAAGAAAAAAATCTGCTCTGCAAAAAACACTTCCAAGAATTTTACCTAATAGTCATGAGAATATGAAATCACAGGGATTGAAAATAAATGGCTGCTAAGGAGATTAACAACCCATGATAATTTTGATTCCCAATTTACAACATTCTATCTCTGCATAATAAACAATACTTTAGCTAGCTGAAGTCAAATAGTCTGTTAGATCTCTAATATAGATGTGGCTTTTTTCATGAATTTCAGTTCATAGACTCAACCAAAAGGAATTGAAAACTTATTGTCCATACAAAATCATTTACATTGAAGTTTATAATAGATTTTTTCCTCTTCTTTTTTCTTCTTCTTTTTTTTTGGGGGGGGGGGTAATTGTCCAAACTTGTAAGCAACCAAGATGTCTTTCATTAGGCAAGGGGCTAAATAAACTGTGGTGCATGCAGATAATGTAATTTTACTCAGCGCCAAAAGGAGGTGAGCTATCAAGCCATGAAAAGGCATGGAAGAACCTTAAATGTATTACTATGTGAAAAATCCTAATCAGAAAATGCTACATACTGCCTGATTCCAACTGTGACATTCTGGAAAAGGTAAAATGGAGATGATAAAAAGATGTGTGGTTCCAGGGGTTAGAGGAGGGGAGCACAGAGGGTTTGTAGGTAGTGAAGCTGTATGGTATCATGGTGAATATTTGTTATTGTGTGTCCAAACCCATAAAATACAAAAGAGTGAGCCCTAATGTAAACTATAGATTTGATGTGGTAAGAATGTGTCCTTGGAGATGATCAGTTGTATCAGATGTACCACTCTGGTGGGAGAGGGGATATTGTTTATAGCAAAGGCTGTGCATGTCTGGAGGCAGGGACCATATAGAAAAATATTTGTATCTTGCTTCCAGTTTCACTGTGCATGTAAAACATCTCCATTAAGTGTTTTAGTTTTGCTAATTGATACTTAAAATAATACTTTTCTGACACAAAGGTCATTAAAGTGCTTTTAGTATTGTGGCAGAAGGTGTTCAAATTTTTGAGAATTTAAATTGCAGTTGTTAATAAATGAAAATTAACAGCCACTATTGAACTCATTAAAATCCTACTGGATAAATAAGATAATAAAATACCTCTCATACAGGGAGGACGTGAAGATTGAATTAACACATGAAAAGTACTTAAAGGATTGGGATTAAGATCAGTTGGCAAAGCATTGCTGTGTCGTTCCTGAGGACACAGGTTTGATCCCCAGCACTGCAAAAATGGGGGAAGGATGTGACAGTCCACTCCCCAAAAACCAAATCCGAAACATCAGCCACTGAAAACTCTGAGGGTCACTGTGAGTCAGACAGGAGTCCACGGCACCTAACAACAACTAAGCATTTAGAGCAAGACTTTGCACATAGTAAAGTGCTCAGTAATTACTAAGTGGTAATTGAGAATGTTGCTGAGACTTTCCATTTTTCTGCATGATGAGCTGCTGGTGGTCAGTTGATACTTTCATCCATCCATAGAGAGATTGGTTATAGATAGGACAGTTCTCTCTAGATAGGGCAAAAGCTTCCTGAAATCTCCATACCCAAGACTTCTCAAGCTTCCTTCGCCATGCATCAGGATAGGTGGTATATTGCAGTCATGTGGTAAGAGTTTGAAATATCCTCTGCCTTTTAGCTCTGTTGTGATCCAGAGCACATTGTTTCATCTTTTACTTTCCTTACCCACCTTGCCCCTTTTTTCATTCTGAACAGCAACTCTGGACTTCCTTAATTTCATAGAAATGTTGTGTTCTCTCCTCTGGACCTTTGAACATGCTGTTCCTGTTCAGACAAGGCATGTTACATCCTTTCTTTTCTCTAGCCTCTTACTTTATTTGGCTAAGTCGTATACTTGTTTGCATTAAATGCCCCTCTAGGAAACCTTTCCTAACCTTTCCTAAGGCTAGTTTGTGTCACTATCATGGTTTCCTTTTACACTGTTGTGGTCTTTCAAGCTTTTCATCCTATTTGGAGTTGCTCTACAGACTGTGTTCTCTAGGGGTTACTGTGATCTAATGTATTCACTGCCACATTCCCAATTCTTGGCACATAGGAGACTCCCAATAAATGTTCTTTACATGGATGAGAAAAAAAAAATACTGGAGACAGTGTTACTGAGAATTTGGTTAGCATTATTTCAGCAATGGCTCTTATTTACAGAGTTGTTATTTTACTTTTTTCTGTAAAGCTGCTGAAACTCAGAAGCTGATTCTGTCCCATTGTTAGATATCTTTGGAATATTCTGCAGTTCTTCTAGATCAGTCTTAAGAACTTGGTGAGTTTCCCTAGATAACTTCAGTGTTCATTTTGAACTCAAAAGTATGCCATTTTTCTTCCTTTTAATCATGGTAGGGTAAGATTGTAATCTGGTAGGAACACAGACCAAGGACTTGTAAAAATATTTGGGGCATGATCTACTACTTAGCTGGGTAGCTTTTATTTAAAATCTTTAGAATTTTCATTCTTGTGAGGAGTGTGTGATAGTTACTTTTCATTGCCATGACAATACTTAAGAACAACTTAAATGAAGAAAGATTTATTTTGGCTCACTGTTAAAGTCCATGGTGGTTTGCTCCATTGCTATTGGCCTATAAGACAGAACATCAGGGTGGTAGGAGTGTGTGGTAGAGAAGGTTGCTCACCTCATGACAACCAGGAAGCAGAGAGACAGAGGAAGGGGCCAGAGGCAAGATATACCCAGGGGACCTACTTCATCTTAGCAGGCCGCTCTTCCTAATAGCCCATTCAGCTGTGAACCTGTCAATAGATTAAGCCATTGATGAGGGTAGTGTCCTTATGTTCCAGTCACCTGTCAATAGTGCCACCAGCTGGAAACCAAGCCTTCAACAAAGGAGACTTTGGGGCCATTTTATATCCAAACCATAACAGAGTGAAAAAGTTATTAATTGGCATATGAATTTAAATCATGATCTAAGATGTCTTCATTTTAACAATTTCTGAAATTTCTCAGAGTTAGTATTCAAAAGTAAGGATTATACCTTTTTGTTTTTTTCTGAGATAAAGGAAGATGATAGGCAAATGACTGAAAAGTAAAATAAAAGGGATTTATTTCTTGTTAGATTTTAGCTTTAGAAATTAAGCATCAGTTGACTGTGCTCAAAAAGGGCCAGTTACCCTCTGTACCTCTAGTCTATATCATGGGTCTCCACATTACCAGATTCAACTTCTGCCTAGCTTTATATGACCCGTGAGCTAAGAGTAATGTTTGCATTTTTAAATGGCTGAAAAAAACTCAAAGAATACTAATTGGTGACATGTGAAAAGAGGAATTCAGATATCAGTGTTCATGAATAAAGTTTTATTAGAATGTAGACACTCTTGTTTTTTATGTATTGTGTGTGGCTGCTTTCAAGATTTAGGGATAGTTGAGTAGTTGCAGCAGAGACCTTAGGGCCCAGGAAGTAAGAAATATTTACTGTATGGCCCCTTACAGAATGAAATAGCTGACTTTTGCTCTCCTCTGTATGGTTGGAGAAGTATTTATAGGTAGATTACTAGGTCTTAAGAGATGAGTTGGGGGAAATTGGAGGTGAGAGTCAGTGCCATTTCTCAGTGACTTGTTTATGCTTTTTTTATCCTAGAAAGTATAATCCATATTCTGATTAGACTAATCAGTGTTTCTGTAATAAATAGAAAACAAACTAAGAGAGTTAATTCTCAATATTTTTCTTTTAAAATGAATGTTATGTGGGAATATGTAAAAAGAAAATTAATTTGCATGGTACTTTAATTTTTTTTTTACCAGGTTTTAAAGATATCTTCATATCTTAAACACTTAAACTTGTACATGTCTTTTGTACAGTTTCTGGTTTTAACTCAATATAGAGATTACCTGCTTTTTTTTTTCAAGTGAAAGAGCTATTATTATTTGGAAACTAGTTGACTACTGGCTCAGTGTTAACAAAACTAGTATATTAAGGATGCAGATACTGTCCCTTTTGGAGTCCATGGGTAGTCTCAAAGGATGATGAAACTGTTAGAGTAGATAGGCTTAGAGTTGTGAAACTATTCTGCAATCAGACACAGGCAGTTTAAATATAATATTAAGACGTGGAAGACCACGATTTTAGTGTCTACCTTCCTTGTTCCTCTAGAACACATTAGTTTATGTGATTTTGGGCACATTCATCACTCACTCACTCTGAATCCAGTGTTTTCACTTGTAGAATAGAGAAAAATGATAATTTCCCCATCTGATGGCAGCATCTTGGGGTTTGCTAAATTTTAAGTTTCCTGAGTGGGTACCATGCACGTTTTGTTCACCACAGGATTCCCCATAGCTAGCATAGGCCTGACCCATAGTTAGCACATAGTAAATGTTTAGTGAAAGAAAAAGTTCTGTTCTGGTTCTACTGTGTATCATATCTATGCATGATCACAGTGATTCCAGCTTCTTTAGAGTTTTACTTACTGGGATTTTTGGGTGTTTTTGTTAATTGGAGGAAAATTTTGATGAAAAAAACAATTTTCTGTAGAGCCATTCTTACAGATAGCAATGAAATTACTGGTTAGATTTATTTGTGTAGTTGATTATATGTCACTATTTTCTAACAGACAAGATAACCATTTATCTAAGAATTGCTAGCCTCAAAGAAACCTAGGAGCTTATCATAAAACTTAAATATATATATGTGCCACTCTTGGGCAGGAATATTTATATATTTTCATCTAAACGTTTTGAACTTTTCCCAACACTGAACTTCATTTTATTATGAAACTTCTTCATATAGTTTCTTTAAGATCACACAGGATATTATGAAAAGATAGTGTAAAAGATATTTAGTGGAGGAAAACTGTTCCAGATTCTGAAAATAATTGGTAAATGAAATTTTAAAAATCAATCTTTTATCCATCTTTTTCTATACAGATTATATTCTAGGATTACCAAATAGTTAAGAGGGAAAGTTGATCTTTAGAAAGATCATAGTTACTAAGAAATGGTAGAGAATGACAAGCCTGGAAATTCACCTCAGTGTTCCTGCAAATGAAATAATCCAGATAGATATCAGTCAATGATTTGTAAGGCTTTTAGGTGAAAATTTGTTGGGAAATGGGTAAAATATAATGGATAGGCCAAATACAGCAAGCATATCTCTTTGATTAGTGACAAAAACTCTGAGTAGAATACAAAAATCAACTATCTGAAGATTCTGAAAAGCAACCAATCCAGGCAATAGGGATGAGAAGTCAGTTGAAGAATAGATTGTACAGTTGTCGTTGTCAGGTGCTGTCAAGTTGTGTCCAGACTCATAGCAACCCTCATAGAGTTTTCAATGGCTGATTGTGTTGGGATTGCTTCAGGAGTGGATTGCCACATCCTTCTCCCATTTTGGCGGTACTGGGTATCAAACCTGGGACCTCAGAGACTGTGGAGCAGTGCTCTACCAACTGAGCTAAATCCCAGCCCAGATTGTGTAGTAGTGAGTTTATAATTAATTTCTTTTTCTTTCTATGACCCAGTTTTTACAGAATGGAGGACTGGATTATAGCAGTACACATTGGGTAGAGCAATTAGCAAGAACACTAAACACTCCCGTATTTCTAGCCTGAAGACAAGAATTAGGACTCCCCTCTTTTTCTTTTCCTGTCTGCCCTGAGACTACTTCCATTTGTAAAGTTTTATTGCCATGGTGGCCCAAACACTTAGAACCTTGAGACAAATATCTCTGGCTGAAAGATAGGGAAAGAGACTCTTAGAAGCCAGAGCACAGTGTGGAAATCCTGGAGAGAAGAGAACCCTTGTTGTGTGTCTTAAAACCACAAAGGTCCCATATCATTCAAGCTGCACATGCTCAGAACAGACCCAAAGAGGCATAGTTCAGACTTAAAGAACAGAACTATAATATAAACCATAGCTCCTGAGTGATGCATGCAGAGGATGAACCCAAACAGTAAGGTAAAGCCCCTGAAAACTGAATTTACGTTGGAATCACCACTCACAGAAGGCAAGGGAGAACTTGTGGTGTAACTTTAAACAAAAATTCAAATTCTCCAGAGTATGTTAATAGAACCTAGAGTCTCATAATTTAATATTTAGACTATCCAGGATATAATCCAAAATTACTTTACACCCAAAGAAACAGGATGATCTGACCATTTTTAAGGGAAAAGGCAATAAACAGATGCCAACCCTAAGATGTTCCAGATGATGGAATTCTCAGAAAAAGACCTTACAGTAAATCATACTAGGTATAAGTAAACACTTGAATGCCTATCGCTATACCACGAGATGTCATCCAATCTTAGAAGCTAAGCAGAGTCAGGCCTTATTCTTGAATGGGAGACCACCTGGGAATACTCGGCGCTGTCGGCCTGGGCGGAGGACCCAGCAGTCCACTCATGAAACAGTCAGCCATGGAAAACCCCATGAATAACACAGAAGCACTGACAATAGTGCCAGGCATGGCACAGTGTCCAGTAGTATTTTGTCTGTTGCACATAGGGTCTCTATGAGTCGGACACTGGACTCCACAGCATTTAACTACAACATCAACAACAAACATTCGAATAGAAAAACAATGAGTTTCTGGGATTTTCTTCTAATCTAATTTTTTCCTATGATAAATAGAAACTATAAATGAATCAAATTAGAAATTTCAGGACTGAAACACAGTATAAAATACAAGTGTATTTAGTGGCAGAATGGAGATGACAGAGGAGTCAGTGAAGTTGAAGAAGAATCAGTAGAAATGTCAACAAATCTTGTCCTCTGTATCAAGAAAAAGTATATCTCCATTGTATAATATGTGTTATGTCCATGTTGTGCCCTGTGAAACTTGTCCCAGTCCTTCTGGCTGATGAATTAGTTTGCCATCTACGCATCCTGAAAGTCCTTGTAGTTATTTCTACTTATATGCTGGAGAAATCTCCCTCAGCAGTTGGAGCTCCATCTACCTTGCCACTCCACAGATTCAGAGAGCACCCGGCTCTCCTATTATCCCTTACCTTGTCATTTCAGGCTAAGGACCAAGTAATCAGTCAGTTGATTAAAGTAATAGTCATTTAAAGGGGTGTGGTCCCCTACCTTTTGGGCAACAAGGACTGGTTTCATGGAAGACAGTTTTTCTGGCAGAAGTGGGTAGGGTATGATGGTTTCAGGATGATAGCCAAGTGTCTATAAATACAGATGAAGGTCCTCACTACCCCGCCACTTACCTCCTGCTAGGTGGCCCAGTTCCTAACAGGCCATGGACCAGTAGTGGTCTAAGGGTTAGGGACCCCTGTCTAAGGGACTAAATATACTAAATATGTATGGGTTTTTATTTGAAAGCTTTGAAAGTAAATGGGGACAGAGAGATGAATAGAAACAGACAACATGTATAAATCAATCAGACTGCAAAATCTTACAATTTATTTTTTATTTAAAAAAACTTTTTTGGTTTTTTTTTTTTTTTTTTTTTTTTTTATTAGCAGGTTGAACCCAGGGCCTTGCACATACTTTGCAAGTGCTCTGACACTGGGCTGCAGCCCTAGCCCATTTTTTATTTTTTACTGTGAGTCATGGTTACACTAAGTTACACAGGCTGTCTCTGGTCTCAAACTCGAGATCCTCTTGCCTCAACCTCTTGAGTCACTGGGATTATAGGCGTGCTTCACCATGCCCAGCAGCAAAAGACTACAGCTTAATTTTATTTATTTATTTATTTATTTATTTATTTATTTTGAGACAGGGTCTCACTGTGTAGTGCAGGCTGGCCTGGAACTCAGTGTGTAGACCAGACTGGTCTTGAGCTCACATCAATTCTTCTGCCTCAGCCTCCCGAATGTTGGGATTACAGATGTATAACCACCATGCGGGGTTTAACAGTCTTACAATTTAAAAGGAGAAAATTTTATCTTAAATACGAATAAGATATAATGATTATTTTAGTGAAGAAGAAATGCTTTATAGTGGTTGTTTTCTGAATATTCTGTGGTTTGGGATGCTTATTCGAACTAGTTTTCAGATAGTTGTGAACCATCTTGGCCCACTTGGCTGCACAAAAGCAACTTGGCAGTTTACCCAAGTTTTAATAGGTCAAAACAAGTCTTTTTAATAAAGTGATTACACTGCAGAAAGTTAGATGTTTACTCATAGCCTTCAAAAGGGATTTATTTTTGGTAGTATTTTTAAGTATGGCCTTATTGATGGAGTATATATGTCAAAATGTTGTCATCATATTTATGCATATTAGGTATATGTTTTTAAATATCTCATGAACAAGCTCTAAACCATGTGTGTTTGTAATACTACTTAATCAGATTTGCTAACGGGTCCTTGCAGGATTTGTAGTATGATTGAAATTGTATACTTGTTTTAGGCTAACATAATTTTCTCTTTTTTTGGAAGCCTGTCTCAGAAATTCACTCACGTTTGCCTTTTAAAATAATAAACTATACCAAAGTGTGGGGTTTAATTCATCATGTTAGATATCTTTTTGACACTTACAAATTATGTCATTTTTGTGTATGTTGGAGCAGTTTTGCAAAAGGGAAAACATATTCTCATACTCATTTGGACGTTAAACTAACAAATTTTGCCATTCAGAAGAACCTCTATAGAGCCTGTTGGCTACCATATAATAGCAATAAAGTTAGACTTTAGTTGCAGTTGAACTCATGTAGCTTGAATCATCATCTGTATTATTTTTCAGTTCCCTTGAAGAAACATGAAAGGCATAGCTCAATAGTTAAGGACTTAATGGCATGGTAGTATAGTTTTTTAACTATTAATAGATCAAATTATTCTTTGATGTTTCATCTTTCCTCCAAAATATTCAGTTTTGTTTTTATCAAAGAGAAACTTCTTGATTCATGGTATGTGGTAAACAGAATAAGGATATTTCAAAGATGTGTATATTCTAATTTCCAGATTTTGTGACTGTTAGTTTATATGACAAAGGATTAAGAATGAGGGAGATTGTTCTGAATTAACTGGATTGCTTAGTGTAATTGCAAGGGTCTTTATGAAAGAGGACGGAGGTAGCTTGAGGATGACTGTTTTGAAGATGGACAAAGTAGCCAGGGACTATGGAATGTGGTTGTCCTCTGGAATCTCAAAAAAGGCAAGGACAGATTTTCTGCTAGAACATCCAGACAGGAATGCAGCCCTGCCAACACCTTGATTTTTAGCACAGTAAGAGGATAAATTAGTGTTGTTTTAAATCCATTAAGTTTGTGGTAATCTGTTACAGGAGCTATAGGAAGCTAATAACAGGTGGCACCTCTGTTTAGTTTTTCCACTAACAGTGTAAAGTTTATATGGTGATTTAGTTAAATCCTGATCTGAATGACAATGTGATTTTCTGTGAAGATCATTTCTAGTTTCTTGACATTTATGTTGATAATATCTTGGGCACCAATGGGTATGCCTTTGTTTACCCAGGAATCCTTTTCTTTTTCTCTTTTTTCCTTGGATAATATGAGTGATTGTTTAAAATTAGGGTATACGATAATGAGTTTCATAATGGCATTCATTTACAATTGTATTGTGTATTTTGCTCTTATTCATCCCCTTTTACCCCCTGTTGGTTTTCCTTCTGCCTCTCGCTTAGCCTCTCTTTCCTTCAGATAGTCCCCCTTTTACTTTCAAATCTCATACATAAAATTTCGTTTTGTTTTCCAATCTAGCTTCTGCATATAAGAGAAAATGTGGTATTTCTCCTTCTGAGTCTGGCTCATTTCACTTAATATGATGATCTCCAGTTCCACCCATTTACCTGCAAATGGCATAATTTCATTCTTCAACGGCTGAATGAAATTCCATAGTGTACATATACCACATTTTCTTTATCCATTCATCTGTTGGTGGACATCTAGGCTAATTTCATGTCTTGGCAATTGTGAACTGTGCTGCAGTGAACATGGAAATGCAGGTGTCTCTGTGGTATATTGACTTAGATTCATTTGGGTATATACCTAGCAGTGGTATAGCTGGATCATGTAGTAGTTCCTGTTTTAGTTTTCTGAGAAACCGCCATACTGATTTCTACAATGGCTGTATTAATTTACATTCCCATCAGTAGTGTATAAGGTTCCCTTTTCTCCACTTCCTTGCCAGCAATGTTGTTGTTTGTTTTGTTGACTCATGCCTTTCTGACAGAAGATGGAATGTTAATGTTTTGCATTTCCCTCATGGCTAAGGATGTTGAACTTTTTAAAAATATATTTATTGGCCATTTGAATTTGTTTTGAGAACTGTCTGTTCAATTCATTTACCCATTTATTAATTGGATTATTTGGTTTTTTCATGTTTAATTTTTTTGAGTTATTTATATATTCAAGATATTAATCCCCTATCAGATGTGTAATTGGCAAAAATTTTCTTCCATTTTGTGGGCTCTCTCTTTTTTGCTATGCAGAAGCTTTTTGACTTCATGAAATCCCATTTGTCAATTCTTGCTATAATTTTTTGAGTTATTAGAGTCCTGTTTAGACAGTTTTTGCATATTCCTATATCTTGAAGTATTTTCTGTATGTTTTCTTCTAGTATTTTCAGTGCTGCAGATTTTGCAATAAGGTCTTTGGTCTATTTTGAATTTTTGTACAGAAAGAGGGAGGGATCTGGTTTCATTCTCTCTGCATGTGGATATCCAGTTTTCCCAGCACCATTTGTTGAATAGCTGTCTTTTGTCCAGTGTATGTTTTTGGCACTTTTGTTGAGAATCAGGTGGCTGTAGCTGCATGGGTTTATTTCTGAGTCCTCTATCCCATTGGGTTACATGTCTGTTTTTGTGCTAGTACAATCCTGTTTTTGTTACTGTGGTCCTGTATTATAATTTAATGTCAGGTATTGTGATGCCTCCCACTTTGCTCTTTCTGTTCAGAATTGCTTTGGCTACTCAGGGTCTTTTTGCTTCCATATGAATTTTAGGATTGGTTTTTCTATTTCTGTGAAGAATATCATTGGAATTTTGATGGAGATTGCGTTGAGTCTGAAGATTGCTTTTGGAAGTATGGCATTTTTTACAATATTAGTTCGGATCCTTGAGCAATATTAATTCTGCCAACCTTCTAATGTCATTTTCAATTTCTTTCTTCAGCGAAGTTTGCATTATAGAGGTAGAGACCTTTCATTCACCTCCTTGATTAGGTTTATTCCTAGGGTTTTTTGTTTGTTTGTTTGTTTCTTTTTATTTTTTTGAGGCTATTGTAAATGGGGTTGTTTTCCTGATTTCTTTCTCTGTATGTTCTTATTGGTGTATAGAAATGCCGTTGATTTTTTAATGTTGATTTTGTGTCTTGCTACTTTGCTGAAAGTATTTATCAGATCTAAGAGTTTTCCAGAGTCATTAGGGTCTTTGAGGTATAAGATCATATCATCTGCAAATAGGCATGATTTGACTAATTCTTCCCCTATTTGTATTCTTTTTCTTTCTTTCTTATTTTATTGCTGTGAGTAACACTTCAGTTACTATATTGAATAAAAGTGGAAGAGTGGACACCCTTGTCTTCTTCCCAATTTTGGAGGAAATGCTTTTAGTTTTACTCCATGTAGTGTAATGTTAGCTATAGGTTTGTCATATATAGCCTTGATTATGTTGAGATATGTTTCTTCTATTCTGGGTTTCTTCAGGGCTTTTATCATGGAGTGATGTTGAATTTTGTGAAAAGCCTTTTCTGTGTCTATTGAGGCTATCATGATTTCTGTCCCTGTGCGTGTTATGTGCTACATTACATTTATTGATTTGTGTATGTTGAACCATCCTTGCACCCCTGGAATGAAACCAACTTGGTCATGGTATGTAATCTTTTTACTGAATTGCCAGATTTGATTTGCAAGTATTTTATTAAGAGTTTTTGCATCTAAAGAAACAATTAACAGAGTCAAGGAAACCCCCATGGAATGGGAAAAAAATCTTCTCATTTTATACATCAGACAAAGGTCTAATTACTAGAATTTATAAAGAACTCAAGAAAAAAACTCCCTCCAAAACAAATAACCCAGTACACAAATGGGCAAAGGAACTGAGTAGACAGTTCTCAAATGAAGAGGTCCATAAAACCATGAAACACATGAAAAAATGCTCAATATCCCTAGCCATTAGGGAAATGCAAATTAAAACAACTCTGAGATTTCACCTTACACCAGTAAGAATGGCCAAGATCAATAAAACAACAACAAATGCTGGCAAGGTTGCGGAGAAAAGGGAACACTCTTACATTGTTGGTGGAGCTGTAAGTTGGTCCAACCACTGTGGAAATCAATATGGAGGTATCTTAAAAAACTGAAAATAGATCTACCGTGTGACCCAGCTATAACACTACTGGGAATTTACCCAAAGGGAGATGGGTCATCATACCACCGAGACACTTGCATCTCCATGTTCAATGTAGCACTTTTCACAACAGCAAGGATATGGAGTCAACCAAAGTGCCCTTCAACAGAAGAATGGATAAAAAAACTATGTTATATATACACAATGGACTACTACTCACCAATCAAAAAAAATGAAATAAGGACATTCGCAGCAAAATGGATGGAATTAGAAAAAATTATCTTAAGTGAACGAACACAAGCTCAGAAAAAGAAACACGACATGTTCTCACTCATATGTGGGAGCTGAATCAAAATTATAAGAAGGAAAAATCCTATACAAAGGTCGGATCATATTAAAAGAAAAAAAAGCTAAGAATGGTGTTAGAAATGGTCTAGAAAATGCATGCAATAGCTCTGACAAGGTAGAAACAAAGTTCACTGCAGGAAAAGTTTCTATCTTAAACAGAACTGGAACCCAAGGATATATAGAAAAATATTACCATAAAAAGACAAGTGAATGATAGAGAAGTCTTTGATGGGGGGGGGGGATGGGGGAGAAGCGTACAAGAGGGTAAGGGGGAACCTATATGAATAATCTACAACAAAATGCATATATGGAAATGTCACAATGAAAAGCATGTCAGAATGAATCACATTAATGTGTACATTAAAAATTTCCAATAAAAAACATATACTTGTATCAAAGCATCACACTGTACCCATAAATTTGTACAATTATTATGTTAAAAGAATTTTTGCATCTGTGTTCATTAGGAAAATTTGTCTTTTCTTTTTTTATTGTATCCTTATCTGGTATTGGTATCAGGGTGATACTGGCTTCCTAGAAGGAGTTTGGAAGTATTCCTTCCCTTTCTATTTTATGGAATAGTTTGAGAAGCATAAATGTTAATCCTTCTTTAAATGCCTGGTAGACTTTGGCTATGAATCCAGCAGGTACAAGGCTTTTCTTCCTTGGGAGACTCTATTCCTGCTTCAATTTTATTGCTTGTTATAGATCTGTTTAAGTTACTTATATCCTTTTGATTTAGTTTTGGTAAGTCATATATGTTAAGGAATTATCTATTCTAAATTTTCCATCATTTTGGAATATAAAATTTCAAAGTATTACCTAATGATCTTCTGGATTTCATTGGTATCTGTTGTAATGACCCCTTTTTCCATCTCTAACTTTATTAATTTGGATCTTTTCTTCCTTTTAGTTAGTTTGGGTAGGGGTTTGTGTATCTTTTTTATCTTTTCTTTATTTCCTTAATTCTTTGTATTATTCTTTAGTCACCCTTTCATTAATTTCCATCCTGTTCTGTACCATTTCTTTCCATTTACTAGTTTTGGGTTTGACTTGCTTTTGTTTTCTGGTGCCTTAAGGTGCATCATTAAGTTATTTATTTGAGCTCTCTGATATTTTTGTATAAGCACTCATAACTATAAATTTCCGTCTTAGAACTGCATTTGTTGTATCCTAGAGGTTGTGATAGATTGTGTTTTCATTTTCATTTGATTCTAGGAATTTTTAAATTTCCTCCTTGATTTCTTTAATAACCCACTGATCATTTAAGAGTGTATTGTACAGTCTTCATGTATTTGTATAGTTCTTGTTGTTTCTCTTGTTGTCTATTTCTAGTTTTATTCTATCATGATCTCATAAGATGGAATGATTCCATTTTTTTTTTTTTTTTTTTGTATTTGTTGAGACTTGCTTTGGTAACCTGAAATGCAGTCTATTTTAGAGAAAGTTCCATGGACAGCTGAGAAGATGTGCATTCCATATTTGTTGGATGGAATATTCAGAAGATATCTGTTAAGTCCATCTGACCTATAATACAACTTCACTTAAGTTTATTGAATTTTTGTTTGTATGGCCTATTTGGTGAGAATGGGATATTGAAGTTTCCCACTATTGTTGTATCTCTCCCTATCTGTCCCTTTATGTCTAGTAGTGATTGTTTTATGAAATTAGGTGCACCAGTGCTTGTGGCATAAGTATTTACAATTGTTATGTCTTTTTGGTGGATTGTTCCCTTTGATAGTATGTAGTGGCCTTCTTTGCTCGCAGCCATACCACTGTGGTGTCTGGTCTCATTAGATCTCAGAAGCTAAGCAAGGTCAGGCCTGGTTAGTACTTGGATGGGAGATTACCTGGGAACACCAGGTGCTGTAGGCTTGGGAGACGGACCTGACAACTCACTCCCCCAAAACAGTCAGCTGTTGAAAACCCTATGAATAGCAGAGAAGCACTGACAATAGTTTTTTGCCTATTGTATGTAGGGTCACTATGAGTTGGACACTGACTTAATGGCACCTAACAACAACAGTGACCTTCTTTATCTCTTGTGACTAATTTGGGCTTAAAGTCTACTTTGTCAGATATTGTTATTGTAATACCTACTGCTTTTTAAATTTAATTTTATTTTTGGCTTTCCAATGCTTGGTAAGTTGTCATCCATCCTTTAATTTTCCATCCGTATATGTCTTTTCCAGTAAGGTGTGTTTCGTAGAGACAACAGATACTTGGGTTGCACTTTTAATCCAATGAGCAAGTTTACGTCTTTTAATTGGAGCATTAAAACTAACAATAATGGCTAATACTGGAGGGAATTTGGTGTTTCCTGAAATTTTGTTGTTTTCCTAGTTGGTTTGAGTGTTCATTTTCTTTCTCCCCTTTTCATATTAGGTATTGGTTGGTTTATTAAGTTGGACATACTTTGCTTCTTTCTTATCTCTCATCTGTACATTTGCTCCTCTTATGGAATTTATTCTTCCCTTAGCTCTTGTATTTGTGTCTGTGTTTCTTTTTTGTTTTTCTGTGTGTTGTTGTTGTTAGGTGCCGTTGAGTCGGTATCCGACTCATAGCGACCCTCGTACAACAGGTGAAACACTATTGTCAGTGCTTCTCTGCTGTTCATAGGGTTTTTCAATGGCAGATTGATTTTTGAGAGGGGGTTGCTGGGTCCTTCTCCCAAGCCTGCAGCATCTGGTGTTCCCAGGCGGTCTCCCGTCCAGGTACTAACCAGGCCTGACCCTGCTTAGCTTCCGAGATCTGACGGGATCGGATGCCACAGGGCTACGGCTGCAGGCTTTCTGTGTGTAGGATTCCTTTAAGTATCCTTTGCAGTCCTGGCTTAGTGGTCATGAATTGATTAAATTTGTGCTTGCCTTGGAAGGTCTTTATTTCTCCATGAATTTTAAAGATAGCTTTGCTGGATATAATATTCTTGGGTGCAGTTATTTACTTTCAGGACTTGAAATATGTCATTTCACACTTGCCTGGCCTTTAGGGTTATTGATGAGTTTTCTTATGTATTCTGATGGGTTTGCTTTTGTAAGTGAATTGATGTTTTTCTCCTGCAGCTTTTTTTCCCCTTTGTTCTTTAGACTTGTTATTTTAACAATAATGTGTTGTAGAGAGATTCTTTTCTGATTATGTCTATTTGGGATTCCAAATGCCTCTTATGGTTGGAAGTCCGTTTTTTTCCCCAGATTTTATTAATTTTCTGTTATAATTTCATTAAATAGGTTTTCTATGCCTTTAGGTTTTATATCGTGTCTGTCTACCCACTAGATTCATGGCTTTGGTCTCTTGATCGTGTCCCTAGTTCTTGCAATTGAGATTGTGCTCCTTTTTTCTTTTTTCATTCATTCATTCATTCATTTATTCACTTTTGTGGTACTTGAGAGTTGAACCCAGGGCAGTGCACAAATACTTTGCAAGTATTCTACCACTGGGGTGTACTGCCAGCCCAATTGTTTATATTATTATTTTTAAAAAGGGTCATAGTAAGTTACAGAGGCTGCCTCTGGCCTTGAATTTGTGATCCTCCTGTTTCAGCCTCCCATGTTGCTGGGATTACAGATATGCATCACCAGGCCCAGCTTTTTCTTTTTCTTTTTCTTTATTGGTATTTGAATGCTTATTTCATTAACCTTGTCTTCCATTCCTGATATTCCTTCTTGTGCTTCATCTAGTCTACTGATGATGCTTTCCACCGTGTTTTTTATTTGATTTATTGAGTTCTTTATTTCTAGCATTTCTGGATTACCCTCCCCGCCCCAATCTCAGTTTCCTTGCTGAATATCTTATCCATTTTGCTGAGTTTGCCTTCTACATTGATGCCTTCATCCAGGTCTTGAATTGATTTTCTTACTTCATTCATCTACTTGTTTGTAGTTTCTTTGAAATCATGGATCATTTTTACATGTAGACTTTCGAATTCTTCAACATTTCAACCATTTCTACATCTTTGGGTTCAGTAATTGAATAGTTATGGTCTTTTGGAGGAGACATGTTGCATTTTTCATATTTCTTGTATTTCTGTTTTGTGATCTGTGCATTTGTTGGTATAGATACTGCTTCCAGTTTTATTTGGGGATTTTCTTCGTGAACACCTTTTTCTGAGAGCTCAATCCCCAGTACTATTCAGGAGAAAACAAACCACTGTAACTAAGTATAAGACCCAACCAAACCATCTATAGAAATATACTTAAAATCAGTTAAAATCAACTATTACACCACTAATGACTATAGAACATAAAATGGAAACAATAATGTCATGTAAGCTATGTAGTTAAAAATTATTTAGGATAAAAGTGAAAATAATAATTACCTGAAATAAAGGAAGGGGTCAAGGAAAGAGAAAAAAGAAAGAAGCTGGAAAGAGCAAAAGATAAATCTGACTGCACAATAAAGAAAAACTACATATATGAAATTAGGTAAACATAAACATAAAAATAGCCTAAAATAAAGTAAAATAATACTACACATATGATAAATAGAAAAAGAGAGAAATACAGGTGCAAAAGAAAAGGAAGAAAACAAAAAAAAAAATTAAAAATTGCATTAGAAAAAAATGGGGCGCGGTGGCACACGCCTGTAATCCCAGCGGCTCTGGAGGCGGAGGCAGGAGGATTGCAGGTTCGAGACTAGAGGCAGTCTGCGTAACTTAGCGAGACCCTGTCTCAAAAAGTAAAAAAAAAATGGGCTGAGGGTGCAGCTCAGTGGTCCAGCACTTGCAGAGCATGCAAGTGTAAGGCCCTGGGTTCAACCCTCAGTACTGGAAAAAAAAAAGTTGCATTAGAAAAAATGGAAAAAAATAACATTAGAAAAGGAAAAAGGAAAGAAAAAAAAATGACAAAGTACTAGAGCAGCTTCTTTCTGGGTACTCTAATATTGGAGTCTGCCAGGTGGAGGTCATGGTCCACTGAACTTGGAGTTTTTTCTCTTTTCTACATTTATATGGGGTTTAGCTCAGTTGGTAGAATACCGCTCTGCAATCTCTGAGGTCCCAGATTCGATTCCAAGCACTGCAAAAACAGGAGAAGGACCTGGCAATCTACTCCTGGGGCAATTCCAAAACAGCCATTGAAAACCCTGTGAGGGTCTCTGTGAGTCAGACATGACTGACTTGATAGCACCTAACAGCAACATTTATATAGGTGCTTGAGACTTTTGGGTGAGTCTTCTGTTTCCCCTCCCCAGGAGCTACAGCTGGAGACCTGTGGTGGTCATTTTTTCTTGCTGTGTAGTCCTTCTGTTCTCTGAGCTTTGAAATTGTCCTGTCACCTCCTTTGTAATTTCTGTGCTTTTCCAGTCTTTCTCTTTGGAATAGAATCTGTCCTTTCTTATCCTGACATTCTCTTCACTGTATCGTATGGAGACAGCTTGTATTCCTCAATTTTATCCAAGAAATGCAGATTCTTTATTTTCTACTTCATAGTAGAAAATGATGAGAAGTTTTGTGTAGTTGGATAATAAAGAGCATATGTATAGCAAGGGTAGAATGGAAATGAGTTTAGGGAAATAGACTAGAGCTAGAAAGGAAAGTTGGTGTCTGTTCTTGATTTCCTTTCAACAAGTTCATCATTTTGTATTGTGTGTCTGTGTTAGTTGTGCTGTAAATTAGAATTACAAGAAGTTTCTATTGTTGTCACTACTTGACCTGTGTTAGAGTCATACACAGTCACTGCATTTTGTCATGGATTAGCCCCTGAAATGACTAGTCTGCAGGATAAATGTGAAAGATTCAGTGGCAAAAAGGAAGGCTAGAATTTAGGTCAATGTGAAAAACAATGATGCATTCCTGAGCGAGTAGGTTCACTAACCTGACCAATCATAGACTGTGTTACTATGTTTGACTTTTCTGACCATCTGAAATAAACTCACCTTGCTCCTTTGTGCCTTCACTGAGATGAGAAACTGAGGGCTGAAAAAATGAGATGACTTTTTTTTTTAGATACAAAGATAAATTATAGAGCTATATTGCCAGTTTTTGTTTTTTTTTTTAAGCTTTTTTGATTTGTTTGTTTGTTTTGGGACAGGGTCTCACCATGTAGCCTAAACTGGCCTCTAAATCTTCCTTCCTCTTCATCCTGAGTGCTGGGATTATAGGTGTGAGTCGTCACACCCCACTGTTTTTGGCTTTTTGTATCAAGCAAATCACATGCTGTCCCAACTTTGAGACAGTGTGGGATAATATGCTTGAAATTGAGAATATGGGGGCAGGACATGTGATTAATAGTAATATTAAGTTCTAGGGTAACACCAGGGGAGAGAGTGGCAGGTAGAAGGAGCATTATTTTGTTGCACAAGATGTTAGGGAAATCATTTTTTATGTATTGAAATCCAAAACTAAAACAGAAGAGGTATTGGAGAGGATAACACTCTTCAGGAAGGGAGAAGGCTTGTCTTGGGGATTTGTGAATGACTACAACAAAGAGGGAAAATAGGTAATATAGCTGGTGGCCTGAGATTCAAAGCTGGAGTTCTAGGAGGGAGAGAAAAGAGAGTAATTCAGAAATGACAATGAGAAATAAGGAGATTCTCTCCTGCCTCCCCCCCCCCCGCCCCCGTTGGCCTGTTTGAGACATGAGAGAGAAAACAGTCATCTTTTGAAAGGGCTTGAGGTAGAGCAAAACTAGAGAGAGAGGTCTCAGTTCAAGAAAGGAAAAGACAACAGTCTTTGATGATAATATACCATGTTTTGGCCTGCGGTTTAGTTCAGTTGGTAGAGTGCTTGTCGTTGTTGTTAGGTGCCATCGAGTCGGTATCCGACTCATAGCGACCCTCATAGGGTTTTCAATGGCTGGCTGTTTCGGGATTGCCTCGGGAGTGGATTGCCAGGTCTTTCTCCCATTTTTGTGGTGCTGGGAATTGAACTCGGGACCTCAGAGACTGCAGCGCAGTGCTCTACCAACTGAGCTAAATCCCAGCCCTGGTAGAGTGCTACTCTGCACTAAGGACTTAGGTTTGATCTTCAGCACTGCAAAAATGCCTACTCCTGAAACAATTAGCCATTGAAAATCCTACGAATAGCAGAGAAGCACTGACATAATGTAGGGTATGGCAGAATGTCGAGCAGTGTTTCCTTCTGTTGTACATAGGGTCGCTATGAGTTGGAGCTGACTTGAAGGCACCTAACAACAGTAACGTGCCATGTTTAAGAGGACACAGTGAAAGACTTTTAGAAATTGGGGAAGGAAGGGAACAGATGTTAGAGTACCCATAATACAAAATGTATTAGGGACAAGAGTCAAGGTGATGCGGATGACCTGAGAGTCTTGGGTTTCTGTGGGTGACTGATATAAAAAGACTCTAGGGTATAATAAGATTTGTTTTAATGGTCTCCTAGGCAGATTGTTGTAAATGTAAAGGAAAAGAGGTTTGTTAGAGGAAGATTTACCTATAGCAGCCAGAGGTTTGGGGTTTATAATTTTCTGTTTCTGCTGTATAAATTGCTACACACTTAATGCTTAAAATAATACAAATTTATTGTTTTACAGTTCTTTTTTTCCCCCACCCAGTACCGGGCAGTTGAACCCAGGGCCTCACACATGCTAGGCAAGTACCCTACTACTAAGCCATTCCCCTAGCCACTCTTTTATGTTTTGAGACAGGCTTTCCTTACATTGCACAGGCTGCCTCTGGCCTCGAACTTGAGATTCTCTTGTTTCAGACTCCCAAGTTTCTGGGATTACAGGCATGTGCCATGGTGCCTGGCTATTTTCTGCAGTCCAGTAGAGGTCTTGCTGAGCTAAAATCGTGATGTTTGCAGAGCTGTTTCCTCTCTGGAGGCTTCAGGAAACCTCACTTTCTTCGTGTTTTCAAGCTTCCAGAGGCTGCCCAACTTCCTTGGCTCGTGGCTATCTTCCCCTACCTTTAAAGCCAGAAATCCTGTCTTTTTGACCCTTCATCTATTTGGTTTCTGACTACAGCTGGAAAAATTCCTTTGCTTTTAAGGACTCCTGATTATATGGGCCCCACCTGGGTAACCTAGGGTAATCTCCCCATCTCAGAAATTTTCACCATAATTACATCTGCAAAGTCCCTTTTGCTTTATCTTAGCTAACATATTTACAGTTTCAGGGATTACAGCATCAACTGTTTTTCAAAGCCATTATTTCGCCTACTACGTTGTTCCTTCTTTTTCCCTATGGATGTTAATATAGAGACCAGGTGAAAGGTGATATAGGTTCACGGTTATGGTACCTGCTTCTATATGCTGTTTGCTCTGAGAATTGAGGTTTTTTTTGAACCTTCAGGTTTTATGTGAAGTTTATTTGAGATCGAGGACAGGCTTGGGACTCAAGCTCATCCCTGGAAAAGAGATAAGGTGCTTATACTCTGTGGGCCAGTTACCATACAGGAATATGAAGCTTTGATATTATTTGCAGAAATATATTAGTTGAATCACAGGGATGGTCTTGTGTTCCACCAAAAAAAACTGTTACTAATATTTTAAAATATTAGTATTTATTAGTTGATTTTTGTATACATCATTCTTGCATCCCATTCTTCCATCATTCTTTATCCCAGAGATAAATCCCAATTGATCTGTGTATGATCCTTTTAGTGTACTGTTGAATTTGGTTTGCTAGTTGGTTGTTGGGGCTGGGATTTAGCTCAGTTGGTAGAGCGCTGCGCTGCAGTCTCTGAGGTCCCGAGTTCAATTCCCAGCACTGCAAAAATGGGAGAAGGGCCTGGCAATCCACTCCCAAGGCAATCCCGAAACAGTCAGCCATTGAAAACCCTATGAGGGTTGCTATGAGTTGGATACCGGCTCGATGGCAGCTAACAACAACAACAACAAGTTGGTTGTTGAGTATTTTTCATCAGTATTCATTAGGTATATTGGTCTTCTGTTTGCTTTTCTTATAGTTTTTTTGTAGAATGAGTTTCTTCCTGTTCTCTACAGCTCTTTGGAAGAGTTTTGTGTAGAGCTGGTGTTAAGTCTTTCAATATTTGGTAGAATGTTTTGGTAGAATCAGTGAAGGCATTTGGTCCTGGGCTTTTCTTTGTTGAGAAGTTTTTGATTACTGATTCAGTATAATAATATATCTGTTCAGATTTTCTATTTATGCATGGTTCAGTCTTGGTAGGTTTTCTAGTTCCAGGACTTTATCCCTATCTTCTAGGTTGATTGTGTTGATATACAATTGTTATAGTAGTCTTCTATAATTCTATTTATATGGCTTCTGTTGTAATGTCATCCTTTACTTCTGATTTGAGTCTCTTTATTTCTTAGTATACCTGAAGATTTGCT
The DNA here is from genome assembly GCA_007922755.1 of Pedetes capensis. Taxonomy (NCBI): domain Eukaryota; kingdom Metazoa; phylum Chordata; class Mammalia; order Rodentia; family Pedetidae; genus Pedetes; species Pedetes capensis. Next base: position 45,311 of record VMDO01010114.1, read on the forward strand.
AATTCTGTTGATCTTTTTAAAAAAAACAACTCTCAGGTTTGTTGATTTTTTTTCAACTTTTTCTGCCCTAATTTTTATTGTTTCCTTCTTTCTGTGGGTTGTGGATTTAATTTGCCTTTTTCCAGTTCTTTCAGGTATAAATTTAGGTTGTATGAGATTTTTCTTAATTCTTTTTTTCAATGCTACAGATTAAACCCAGGTCCGTGAGCATGCTAGGCAAATGCTCTACCATTGAGCTACATCCCTGGTACTTTCTTAATTTTTAATGTATTCATTTACTGCTGTGAAATTCCCTCTTAGTACTGTTTTTGCTACCTCCCATAAATTTTGATCTGTTGTGTTTTTCCTCTCAAAATACTTTGTAGCTAGGTGTCATGGCACATGCCTGTAATCCCAGCCATTTGAGAGACTGAGGCAAGATTCTTGCAAGTTCCAGCCCTTGTCAGCCTGTGCAACTTAGTGAGACTCTGTGTCAAAATGAAAACTGAAAAGGGGGCAAGAGTGCAGCTCAGTGGTGGAGCAGTTGCTTGTCATGTCCGAAGCCCTGGGTTCAACTCACCAGAACTACAAATAAATAAATAAATAAATAAATAAATAAATTCTAATTTCCTTTTTGATTTCTTCCTTGACCCTTTGGTTATTAAGAAATGTGTTGTTTAAATCTCCACATTTGTAAATTTTCCAGTTTTCCTTCTGTTATTGGTTTCTATTCGTATTTCATTGTGGTCAGAAAAGATACTTGGTATAATTTCAGTCTTCCTATATTTGTTAAATGGCAGAAGGGCCTGGCAATCCACTCCCAATGCAATCCCGAAACAGCCACTGAAAACCCTATGAGGGTCGCTATGAGTCGGATACCGACTCGACGGCACCTGACAACATATTTGTTAAAACTTGCTTTGTGACCTAACATGTTCTGTCCTAGAGATGTTCTCTGTGCAGATGAGAAGATTGTTCATTGTGCTGTTGTTGGCTGGAAAGTTCTACATATGTCTCTTAGGTCTATTTGGTCTATAATGTTCAAGTGTCCTTTTTAAAAATATTCTGACAGTCCATTATTGGATGGTGGAGTTTTGAAATCTATTCTGTTGCTATTTCTTCTTTCATTTCTGTTGATGTTTGCTAAATCTTATATTTGAATGCTCTGATGTTGGGCACATAAACATTTACAATTTTTGTAACTTCCTAATAAAGTAACCCTTTTTATTATATCCTTCTTTATCTTTTGTAACAATGTTTTACTTAAAATCTTTTGTCTGGTAAAAGTATAACCACTCATGCATAGAATATTTTTTCATCCTTTCACTTTCAGCCTATGTGTATTTTTAAATCTAAAGTGAGTCTCTTGTAGTTACCATATAGTTAGATCTTGTTTTTTAAATCCATTCAGCCATTCTGTGTCTTTTTGTTTGGGGAGTTTAATCCATTTACATAGGAAATGGCTTATTTTCTGTCTTGTAGCTCTCTTGTCCATCTTTTCCTTTCTTGCTTCCTTTTCTTTTCTTTTCTTTTCTTTATTAGTAAATGATGATGGGGTACAGAGTAATACAGCATTGGCTTTTCCATTATACATCACTTCTAGCAAGACTTTCATCGACTCACAAAGTTTATGGAGCCTTATGGCTAATATATAGTTAAACTCTAATACTTATTTGGGTTATCTTCCCCTGTTTTTCCAACATACTCATGAAGTTACGCTGTTTATATTGAGATTGACCTCTCTCTCTTTATCCCTCCTCTTTGACCCTCCTCCCCATCCCATCTTCTCCAGTCTTTAGTTCTCTCTGCTAGATCCCTCCCTCCTTCTTTCCATTCCTTATATTATCCCTTCTATGCTAAATTTAATTGTGCATTTTTTATATATCAATTTATATATAGGTTTTTTTCCCTTGCTTTAAGTATGATTCAGCTCCCACTGATGAGTGAGAACATATGGTATTTCTCTTTTGGGGCTTGTGTTCGTTCACTTAAGATGATGTTCTCCAATTCTATCCATTTTGCTGCAAATGACATTATTTCATTTTTTAAATTGCTGAGTAGTATTCCATTGTGTATATGTACCATAATTTTTTTATCCATTCTTCTATTGATAGGCACCTTGGTTAATTCCATATCCTTGCTATTATGAAAAGTACTGCATTGAATATGGAAATGCAGGTGTCTCTATGGTCTGATGACTCCTCTCCCTTTGGGTATATTCCCAGTCGTGGTATAACTGGGTTGTATGGTGGTTCTGTTTTTGGTTTCCTGAGGTATCTCCATATTGATTTCCAAAGTGTTTGAACCAATTTACAGTCCCAGTGTAAGAGGGTTCCCTTTTCTCTACAACCTCGCCAGCATTTGTTATTATTTGTTTTGTTGATCTTAGCCAATCTTATTGGAGTAAGGTGGAATCTCAGAGTTGTTTTGATTTGCGTTTCCCTAATGGCTGGGGATATTGAGCATTTTTTTCATGTGTTTCACGGCTATACGAACCTCTTCATTTGAGAACTGTCTATTCAGTTCCTTTTCCCACTTGTGTATTGTATTACTTGTTTTGGGAATTGTTTTCTTGAGTTCTTTGTAAATTCTAGAAATTAGTCCTCTGTCAGATGTGTAGGATGTGAAAATTTTCTCCCTTTCAGTGCGGTCTTCCTTAACTCTGTTGATTGTTTCCTTTGCTGTACAAACGCTTTTTAATTTCATGTAATCCCATTTATCTATTTTTGTTGCAACTTCATGTCTTGCTCCCTTCTTGCTGTCTTCCTTTGTATTTATTGATTTTTTTTTTTTTGGTATTGTGCTATCATTGTTTTCTCATTTCTTCTGTGTACCTATTAAATATTTCCTTTGTGGTTACCATGGGGCTTATAAAAATCATAATAGTCCATTTTAAACCAATAACTTCCATTACATGGAACAATTCTAGTCTTTGTCATAGATGTCACAAATTAAATGCTTATGTTATGTATTCATTTACATATTTTTGTATTTTGTTTATGGTTTTAAAGTTCTTTTCTTTTTTAGAAATAGCTTACAGAATTTAAAATTTGGGACAAAGTTATAAATTTTGTTATGTTTAAAAATTAAGAACTTTCTCTTAAAATTTTTTTTACATACATACATATATATAAATGAGCAATCATACTGAGATCTAAGAATGGAAAATATAAATGGTCCCCATATGAGAGGGGAGGGGACCAGTGGGAGGAAGTGGATGTTGGGGAAGCGGGAAAGAGGAAGGTGAACAACGTAGAGGGATAAAGAGGGAGAGAAAAAATTTAAAATACAGGGTGCAACTCTGAATATATGGAAAAAGAAAAGAAAAAAAGAAAAGAAAACAATACCGGTATAATCCATGATTGCATAGGACTGTTGTTGATGATGATGATGTTAGGTGCCATCAATTGGGTCCAACTCAAACCCTCATAGGGTTTTCTTTTTTCTTTTTTCTTTCTTACTTTCTTCTCCCCCCTGACCCCCCACAGGGGGTTGAATGCAGGGCCTGGCACTTGCATGCTTTGCAAGTGCTGGGCCACTGAGCTGCACCCCCAGCCCATTTTTTTTTTTTTTACTTTTTGAGACTGGGTCTTGCTAAATTATGCAGACTGCCTCTGGTTTCAAACTTGATCCTCTGGCCTCTGCCTCCTGAGTCACTGGGAGTACAGGTGTATGCCACCACGCCCAGCCTTCACAGGGTTTTCAATGGCTGGAGATCGAACTCTGGTCTTCAGAAAGTGCAGAGCAGTACACTACCGACTGAGCTAAACCCCAGCCCAGGACTGTCATTACATATTAATTAAAATTGCTACATTTTTTTCTTCTTCTTTCATGTATTCTGTTCTGTAAAATGTTTAAGGAGACAGAACTGTAAGCAAAACTGATTTAGTAGTTGCACAATGGATATATCAAATGACTTATTACTCTGTATCCCACTAACATGTATAAATTAAATACACAGAAAAATCCTTTTCATGATAAAATTTTATATAAGTTAGATAAATGTAACTTTTTTTTTTTGCTTTGTTTAACAGAATCCTGAGACCAATGGTCAGTTGTATAGAGGACGACTTTCAACCTGTAGTTTTCTGAAGAATCAGTTCAAAAGCTCTAAAAAGTACAAAAGGTAAAGAGAAATATATCTTAGAATGCACCATTGATTGACATTTTTCAGAAAGAATATATACAAAAAACTGAATTATTTTGGCATGCTAATTTGAGGAAAGTTTCATTTAAAAATTTTCCTTTTGTATCAATTTGTCACAAACGTTTAGTGTTTGGTAGTTATGTTCAGATACTACTTTAGATAACGAGAATACAGTGATGAACAAGATGAAAAGTCATCCCTGCTTTTGGAGGATTGTGTTCTAAAGGAAGACAAGTAGTAAACAAATGATTAGTACTATGCAAAGAATTAAAGTGATAGAGACTGGTGATTGCTTTCATTAGGTGGTTGGAGAGGGCCTTGTTGAAAATAGGAAGGTATTAGCCACATGCAAGTTAGAGAAAAAAGCTTTACAGGCAGTGGGAACAAGAGCAATTATGGGATCTTTGACAAACCAGAAAGCAAATGTGGCTGGAGTATATAGTAAGTGATGTGGAGAGTATGGAGATCAGCTTGCAAAAGAAAATTGGGAGGGAAGCAAATTTATAGAAGAGTCAGATGTTCTGTTTTGACTGTATAATATTTTGGACACTTAATCTGTAGAAATGTCAAAAGACCAGTGTGAATATATGACTCTGCAGTTGAAAATCTGGTTATAGATCATGTATTTGGGAGTATTTGGCATATAGAAGTGAACAGAATAAAATATCTGTGTTAAGTTACCTAAGAATTGTATACAGATTGAGATGGATTCAGCCCTGGCATGTGTCAGTATGTATCATAGGAGAAGGAACAGCCAGTAAGATGAGTAGAAAAGCAGGAAAATGTTCTATGAACAGAAGCCAAGAGAAGAAATTATTTAATAAGTGCAGAAGTGGTTATCTATAGCATATCTATCAAGAAATCAAGTAGAGAATCAGTAAAGCAGCCATTAGATTTGGCAAGATGAATATTTCTGATTATTGAGAGAAAGCAATCTCAGTGGAGTGGTAGGGATGGAAATCTAAGCAAAAGTGATAGAGAGGATGGGGGGATCTTTCAGTGTGAGATGGCAAACAATACAATTAAATTTCATTTCTTCTTGAAATTTCATTAAAGCTAAATAAAGTAAAAGTATTTTTACAAACTATATAGCCTCACAAGGACATGGAAAATGGGAGAAGAAATTTGTTGTTGTTAGATGCCATGAAGTCAGGATTGTTTTGGGAGTGGACTGTCACATCCTTCTCCCATTTTTGCGATGCTGGGGATCAAACCTGGGTCCTCAGGAAGTACCAAGCAGCACTTTACCAACTGACCTAAACCCCCAACCCTGGGAGAAGAAATAGGAGCAATGAAGTCTTGGAACTTAAAGCAAAAGGAAGTATAGTAACTTTCTTGCAGAACCTAGAGTCCTAAGCTAGCTGTGGGAAGGTTGAAAAACAAACTTCTTGGCATTATAGAACCTCTAAAACTTTTATGAATTAAAAGCACTCTTTACTTCTGGAAATAGGAATGATGATGGTACTAAAATAATATGATTCATTGCAGATGTATTTAAAAGATAATTATAGCTCTTTTTCCTAACTTTGGAAGTAAAACAACTTCCCGTTCTGTATCTTAGCAGAGGTCTGGAAATTTATTCTCTAGCAAGGATAAAATAAGTCATCAACATAGCTGAGAATGGAGGTAACATTGAAATGATGGAAATTATGAAACCAGGCTACTGGGTTTTTGCGCTTTTTAGGCAAGAGTAAAGAAGATTCCTTTGTGAATTGTAACTGGCCTAAGAAAAAAGATCTAATGACAGTTGCATTGATAATTTTCCAGAGAAATATTCCAACCTGCTATATTTGCAGTAAAATTCATTGCCAACAAACCTTACCATACAGTTTTCAGCAATCTTTTTAGATTCTACACTCCAGATGTCCCCACGTGTCTTGTCAGCTTGTGCCGCAGGGGCTTGCATGTTGCTGTGCTGCTGAAAGCTATGCCAGTGGTATTTTAGAAACCAGCAGGGCCACCCATGGTGGACGGGTTTCACCTGAACTTCCAGACTAAGACAGACTAGGGAGAGTGACGTGGCATCCCATTTCCAAAATAATTAGCCATTGGAAACCATCTGAATAGCAGAGAAACAATGTCAATATAGTGCCAAAAAATGAGCCCCCCACCCCCAGGCTGGAAGGAATTCAAGAAATAACTGTGGAAGAACTGCCTCCTCAAAGGCAGTTCCCTTCCTTAATGAAGGGAATGGAGTAAAGCCCCAGGGACCTCCTTTTGCTGATGTTGCACAGCTCAGAAGAAACAGAGTGGCTGTAACAATGGACTCAAATATAAAAAGATCATGTACATGGCACAATATTGGATAGTGTTCTGCTGTACATAGGGTTCCTATGAGTTAGATCCAACGTGACGACACCCAGCAACAACCCTAAATGTGATAATTTCCTCTCTTGTCATATTAGAACAGTAATGTGATGCATACTTACTTGGTAAGTTGAATCACTGATTCAGTGCAAGTGGCTTATGTAAAAAAGTATTTGATTCCTAACCAGAACTTAATCCTTTTGTATTTGGTGAACTTTGGATTCCAATAATTGTAACTAATCCTTTTAAAGACATTATTATTGCATATTATTCTGGCCTATTAATGTCAAAAAATTTTAAAATGAAATAAACTTTATTCTGTAATAGTAGATTATATGCTTAGAATACCTCTTCAGTTTACGTAAGGACATGACATGGCATCTAGAACTGAATCTTTTTTTTTGGGGGGGGGGTACTTGAGGGTTGAACCCAGGGCCTTGAACATGCTTTGCAAATACTCTAACACTTTGCTGTACCTCCAGCCCGTTTTTTATTTTTATATTTTTTTTATTTTGAGACAGGATCTTACTGAGTTATGCTGGTCGTCACTGGCCTCAAACCTGTAATCCTCCATCTGTGCCTCCTGAGTTGCTGGGATTACAAGCATGTGCCACTGCACCCAGCTTAAAACTGAATCTTCCTTAGAGTCCATAGCATGGGCAAGTGTGACTCTAACTACTCTATTTGGATTGAAAGCCTGGCTCATGGGATAGTCCCCAAACAAAGTATCCGTTCAGTACCAATTTATTTGGTTAATTTGACACCCTTTAAAAGTTTGCTCTGGGATTCTGAGTTCCACCTATTTTACCTCTTTTACTTTTCTCTTATATAAAGCAGGTATATCAACTGGCTGGAAAAGTAGAAAAAATATGTTGAGGTATCCTGTGAGGGTTATAGTTTTAAGTTATTCTGTTACATGGACAACAAATAATTTTTGGGAGCATATTGTTAATAATAGTAGTGAACAGCATAATAAAGAGTCAGTCTATGCTTTCTAAACCATGTTAGGTTTACTCTTTTTATAGTCAGCAGTGCTTTTCCTATATAATATAAACCCTAATTCTTGGGGTTCTTTTCCTCCCCAGACCCCAGTTTATCCTATTTTCTACCTTTTGATAATTAATCAAGCAAGCTGATGGCTTACTGGCTAATGTTTAAGGCTCAGATCTGGCCTTATACCTTTAAACTATAGATGTTCTTTTATAATTTACCCAAACTGGCTGCTGCTTTTGCTTTATTCTAGTGATAGAACCAACCTTTGTTATTACTGTAAATACTTCTGTTGGACCAGAGAGGTGTACTTATGTGATATTTAAATTCTCTTTTAGCTATAAAATTCTTTTAATTATATGTTCTGTCTTCTGATGTTACCTCAGACACTTAAAAGGACCATATTTTTTTATGTTGTGGTTCTTTTTACTCTTACTTCTGACTCCCCAAGTCATTATCTTTTAAGAATTCTTATCTTTGCACAGCCCTTCTGCATAACCACAAAGGCAATTCAGCATCAAGGGCCATTCTTTCTTCCTCTTGTGAAGATTCATTTAAAAACAGATAGAATTTTTTAAAATCTCTTATTCTTATATTGCCTTAAACTTCTCTGGTTTAGTTAGAGTTACACATTAGTTTACATGGTTTTCTAAATTTTAAATAAAGAAGATAATAGTTAAATAAAATTTCTTATGCCTTAAAACTTTTAGTATGTTTATCAAAATCAAGGCCATTATTCAATATTTAACTGATACCTCTAGGGCAGCGGTCCCCAACCCCTAGGTCAAAAACTGGTTGGACTGTTAGGGACTGGGCCACACAGCAGGAGGTGAGTGTCAGGTAAATGAGAGAACTTCATCTGTACTTACAGCTACTCGCCATTACTAGCATAGCTGCTGCCAGGGCTCCATCTCCAGTCTGTGGAAAAATGGTCTTCCATGAAACTGATCCCTGGTGCTAAAAAAGGTTGGAGACTACTGTTCTAGGGCATAAGAATCTTGTGTAGATAAAACCTACCTTACACTTTTGGAAAGCCTATGTAGAAGTTGGCCTGTAGCTGTAGCATTGTGGCTTCTGATCCTGTCAGATCTCGAAAGCTAAGGATTGGGCCTAGTTAGTACTTGGATGGGAGACTGCCTGGGAACACCAGATACTGTAGGTTTGGGAGAAGGACTTGGCAACCCACTCCCAAAAATCAATCCACCTTTGAAAACCTTATGAATAACAGAGAAGCACTGACAATAGTGTTTCGCCTCTTGTATGTAGGGTCGCTATGAGTTGTTCACCTGCTTGATGGCACCTAACAACAACAACATATAGAACTTAGACAAATTTTAGGCTTGTGATTCAGTTTGAAAGTATTAACTACTTAAATATATAAGACCTTTTATAATAAGACTCTTCTCTACTTAACTTGCCTTCACCCCTTACCACTCCTATTCTCACTACATGCTCTAGTAATTAAAACATTAGATTGTAACATACCAATTAGGCTTTCTCTAAGGAGAAAGCTAAAACTCATATTTCTTAAATATGATGTTCTTTCATTGCAAAGTTCCATTCCTTTGGGTTAGAATCCTTTCAGCTATGACCCTTTCCTGTACTATAGTCTGTTCCTTCTCTTAAATTGTCATACATCCCATATAGGGTTCTTGTGAAAATGTAGATTCTGATTCAGTAGGATAGAGATAGAGCCCAAGATTTTGCCATCTAACAAGTACTCAGATGATGTTGATGCTGCTGGTCTTTGAACCATATTTTCAGTAACAAAAATCTTAACCCTTAACAGACTTGTCATTAAAAATATTTCTTCTGACTTCCCCACGGTGATTTCTCTGGCACTTAATTGTTTCTTTTCCCAGTGGTGCCATTCAACAATATATGCTTTCATTGTACCTTTTATTATAATTATTTAGATATTTATCTCCTTACTCATTGCAAACTTTTGCCTATAGAAACTGTCTTTCATCATTTTATGCACAAAGCCTGCCAAACTGCTTAGCAAAAAATAGGGCCTCCACAAGTATTTATTGCCAATTAGATTGTTATTATAGCCTGATTATAGTCAAATATATATATATAGAATACTAAAAAGTGTCTTTTTTTGTTAATTTTGTAGTAAAAAGTATGTGAATTATGAATCTGAATTTTTTCCATATTGCTTTTTTAAAAGGAAAAAAAATCCTCCACTGTGTCTTGCCCAAAGATAAATGCTTAAAAATAATGTTCCAGCTTTCAGTACAAAACATTTTGAAGTCTGATAACATATAGTATTTCTTAAGATAACTTTGTTTGTAGAAGTGTTTTAGAAAACTAATAATCATTTATGTTTCTTTTCACCCAAGGAGAAATACAAATGTCTACCACAAGACGAAAACGTAATATGTTATGTTGTTTACCGTAAGCTGTAGTAAAATGAGCTCGATTGTTGACAGGTATGTTTTTAGAGACCTTTATTTTGAACTATATAAAGTTACTAAAAAAGTAACTGTTAGAATAACAGTCTATATCAAACTGATAGGAGTTTTATGCTTAAACATAATTAACATTACATTTAATTTCTGTATTGAAAAATTATGATATAATAGTAAGGAAGGTATATTAGTATTTTTAAGAACCAAAGTGATTAGCATATGGTTTGTGTTTTAAGTAGGTCTGGGAGCTGGGTGCTATGGTACATGCCTGTAATACCAGTTCTTTGAGAGACTGAAGCAGGAGGATCACAGGTTCATGGCCAGAGGCAGCCTGCACAATTTAGAAAGACTGTGTTTCAGAATGAAACAATTTAAAAAGAGACTTGGGGTGCAGCTCATTGGTGGAGCACCTAACTAGCATATTTGAGGATATGGGTTTAACCTGGGTTAAATAATGGGTTTAATCTTAACCTTGCGAGTTTGGGTCAAAAGCTATTCTGAAGGAAATTTTAACAATTCCAAGTGTTTCCTTGGTACCTTCTAGAGTCTCATGGTAACTCTGTCCCTTCAGGCATCTTAGTATTTGTGACTGATAAGAGGTTAACTATAATTAAAATCACTAATTGAATTGTAATCTTTAAATCTCACTCTTGGGAAAAAGATAAACCTTCTTATTTCTTTAATTCTAAGACTCTTAAAATTTTTGTTGCTTTTTGCATTTTAACATCTCTGATGTTTGAGAAGTCTGCAGCCATCCATTGTGGCATCCTATCCTGTCAGATCTCAGAAGCTAAGCAGGGTCGGGCCTGGTTAGTACTTGGATGGGAGACCACTTGGAACACCACGTATTGTAGGCTTGGGAGAACCACCTAGCAGCCCACTCCCAAAAAACATTCAGCCATTGAAAACCCTATGAATTGCAGAGAAGCACTGATAATACTGTACATAGGGTCTATATGAGTCGGACACCGTCTCAATTGGCACCACCATCAACAACATTTGAGAGGTCTCAAAATTGACTCATCAGAATTTAATTAGTAGCATTTGTTTTCTTAGGGACACATAAGATAATGGTAAATATCATAACCAATAATGTTAAATTTGAAGAAATACAATAATATTTTTAAAGCACCTACTCTGACAGCTAATGAACAGAATTTTTGGTGTGCCATTTCATTTAATCTAATAACAATTTTGTGAAGTTTTACAGGTATAGGTCAGGAAAGTTAAATGACTTGTTTAGTTTCATAGTTGGTAAGAGATGAGCTGGAGATGAGCTGTGTCAGTTTGTCTGACACTAAAGTTACACTTCCTTTATTATACTGTACTGTGTGATTTGTCCATAGAGGATTCTTCAAGAGTTTCACAGGTAGAGTTGTGTACAGAAGTGACTGTTGACATCTGAAGTCAGTGCTCTTCCTTTTCTACAAAGTAAGGACTGAAAACATATACTCTACCATAACATAAGATCTGAGCGGCAAGAAATTTCCCCTGCACCATGGCTATAGCTTTGGACTGTGGTGTAGTTGCATATGAATTCTAGGAGTAGTCTCCCAGAAAGGACATTTCTTCACTGTCCCCCGAGAGTTTGATTGCCTGTGGTTTTGGCTTCATGCTTCTGAAAGATTATCAAATTCTCCTTCTATACAATGTGACGTCTAGGGATGGTACCTATGTCTTCAGATATAAAGCAGTGATTATTAATATTAATTCCTTATATCTTCGACTGTTACCAAAGTTCTAGACTCTCAGAAAAATGCATCACTGCTGGGCATAGAGCTGCATGCCTGTAATCCTAGCAATTTGGGAGATGGAGGCAGGAGGATCACAAGTTTGAGGACAGAGGCACCCTGCATTACTTAGCGAGACCCTGACTCAAGTAGTAAAAAATGAATCGGGCGCAGTGGTGCACATCTGTAATCCCAGCAGCTCAGGAGGTGGAGGCAGGAGGATCTCAAATTCAAGACCAGAGGCAGTCTGCGTAATTTAGCAAGACCCTGTCTCAAAAAGTAACAATAATGGGCTGGAGGCAGCAGCTCAGTGGTCTAGCACTTGCAAAGCATGCAAGCGTGAGACCCTGGGTTCAACCCCCAGTACTACAAAAAAAAAAAAAAGAAAGAAAAAGGGCAGCCCAGTAGTAGACTGTTTGCAAAGCATTTATAATACCATGGGTTCAAACCACCATTACTACAAAAAAAGAGAGGAAGGAAGGATATCCTCTCATAATTTTTCATAAAAAATAGAATTCTCAAAGTCTGTTAATAAATTTCCATGAAGTAAAACTTACAGCTGATATCAATAGTGACTGAATAGTGAATTCATATAAAAGCTCATAAACCACCAGAAACTTCAATATTACTCCTTTGCTTAATAAGGAACTAGCCACCTGTGCTCTTGATGATTAATGTCTTAGAATGTTCTCCCAGATCTTTGTGTACCTAGCCTCATCTTTGACTTAGATTTTTGTTGAGTGTCTCAACCTCAGTGAATCCTTCCCTAACCACTCTAAAATCACCACCCAGTAATTAAAACATTGCCACTTAAAAAAAAAAAAGAAAAGCAAACTTATTTTCACACATTTTCATGTTCCTTTCTTTCTCCTAGAAAATAAAACTAAGAGAACAGTTACAAGTCTTATTCATTGCTTGATAACCATATCCAGAATAGAGCCTGGCACATGAGTGCTAGTAAAATTTGTCAAATGGATCAGTAAATGAATGAAAATGTATTGGTGTAAGTTAATGTACTAGTTATTGTGATGTGTATGAGCAATTTGTGTTTTTTTAAAGTGAATATCTCCGGGAAAGCTTTAAAATTATGCTATTATAATTAATAAAAATAACTCCAAGTGAATAATTTTGTACAATGGCATAATTTCATACTAGGTTCATATAAGTTTTTACTAGTTATTAAAAGTTTGAAACAACATATTTAAACTGGGAAAATTAAATTCACATGTGAAAAACTTTTTAAGATATGTTTACATATAGTTACACATGATTAGAAAATATTTAGTGTTATTGAGCTTGAATTTGTGCGATCCATTGACTTCACAAAAATCCTAGAATATAATTGAGTGGATTCACCTGTCATTTTAGTGTTGATATTGCTTAGTGAGTCTGCTGTTATTTTCTCTGTCCCCATTCTTTTTTCTTTTAGAGATGACAGTAGTATTTTTGATGGGTTGGTGGAAGAAGATGACAAGGACAAAGCAAAAAGGTAGTTTGGTGTGAGATGTAAAATAGTAAATAAGTGAATAATACATAAATACATATAGTAGTAAATAGAAAATTAATGAGTTGCAAAAGCTGTGTGCATTGAGAATTTAAATTTATTAGCACAGTGCAAGGTGTTAGATAATATGCAGTTTATAAATTAAATAAAATTATCCTCTGACCTTTTTGAAAAGGGTATTTTGCTTAAATGAAAACTGAATAAGAAAATCTGACTTACACTAGACATAGTGATACATGCCTGTAATTCCAGGCATGTTGTTGAGGGGCTGAGGCAGAAGGATCCCAAGATTTAAGTTCAGCCTGAGAAACTTAGCAAGATCTTATCTCAAAATAAAAATTGAAAAAAGAGAAAGCGGGAGCTGGCTGGGGATGGAGCTCAGTGGTAAAGTGCTTGCCTAGTATAGCCAAGGCCCTGGGTTCGGTCCCCGGTGTTGAAAAGAAAAGAGTATGACATCACAGAACAGATATTGGAGGTATTAAAATGATGAATTGTTTATAAATAATTTGGTTTATTTTCTCAAAGCTATTTGCTTACTACTTACTGCTTTATATAGAATAGCAGTTTTTCATTTAGCACACATATTTTGAATGTATACTGTTGTTAAATATTATGCCTAAATACTTAGTTGAAACATTGGAGTCTACGTGCTAATGGAGGGACAGATATGCAGAATGGTTACAGTTCTGTGTTGGAGCCTGGGATATGGAAGTGTAGAGAAAGAATGAGTGTGAGTAAGTCTAGCATTAAGAGGGGGTTTCATCTTTATATTTCTATTTATGATTTAAAACTTATATTAGATGAATAATTGTCTCCTATGCAATAATTTTTAAAATTTGTACTTACACTGTATGTACTTTCACAAAATGTATCTTAATGTTTGTAATCATAGAAGTATACAGTCCTTGAAGTTTACAATCATTGGTGAATATTAGATTAAATAAAAGTTACAATGTGAATGCAGCTTGTTTTGGTATTTTCATAAAAACATGTATGTCCAGCTGGATGTGGTGGCACATGCCTGTAATGCCAGCCTCAGGTGTCCGAGGCTAGAGAATCATGCATTTGAGGCCAGCAGGGGCTATATAGTGAGTTCCAGGCCAGCCTGGGCCACAACCTGGTCCTTGTCTCAAAGAAAAATCCAAAACCAAAAACAAATTACCAAAACAAAAACATGTATCAAATACTCGATATGCAAGAGCTTCTTTAGTGATAAACTCTGAGATGAAGAACTACTGTCTAAATTAACAGTATGTTGTTGCTAACCTAGAAAATAAGTATTTATTACATCTCTTCACAGAAGAACATGCTCTGTCATGTCCAAGTTGAATGTTGTATTAAACTATTTATGTAATTAAATGGATTGTTTAAAAGCTGCCTTTTAATTTTTTTTTTCATCAGAGTATCTAGAAACAAATCTGAAAAGAAGCGTAGAGATCAATTTAATGTCCTCATTAAAGAACTGGGATCCATGCTTCCTGGTAATGCTAGAAAGATGGACAAATCTACTGTTCTGCAGAAGAGCATTGATTTTTTACGGAAACACAAAGGTAAATTTCTAACTTTGTAAAAATGGATGGTGTTTTTTATAAGACTATTCCTCAAAGCATAATGAGTTAGAATCTTGGGACAGATATGTAAGATTGGATCTTCCCTTAGCTTTTTAAGAGAGAAAAATAAGTTGCTTTTTTAAAAAGATTCCCTACTATCTTCTTTCTTTCATTCAACAAACATTTATTTAGTGCCAATTATATCCTAGATCCTTATGAAGTTGGGTAATGTTCTTGACCCTCAAATAAGTCAAGCCAGGGAAGACAAATATATAAACAGATAATTAAAATACAAATGGTTATAATATGAGTAGTGCTTATAAACTGTAAACTTGCAATGGGAACACAGGAAAGAATGTGTTAGGGAAGGTTTAGAAATAGGTTATTTTTCAACTGAGTCTGTCTTTTTGATTAAGTAAGGAAATCAGTATTTCACACAAATGAGATAGCATGTGCAAAAGCAGAAAAGCAAGGAAACTTCACTGTAATTGGAGCGTGTTTCTGTTTGAAAGCTAAGGGTATATTTCAAAGAAAGTCAGGTGATATAAGGTTTTTATATATTTTTTAGTTTTTATTTTAATGTATTTTGTTATTTTGGGACACAGGGCCTTGCTGTGTATCCCAGGCTGGCCTTGAACTCAAGATCGTTTTGACTCAGTCTCCCAAATGCTGGGATTACAGGAATACTCCACAATGCTCAGCATTTTAAAGTTCAATTTAATTTAATGTAATTTAGTTTAATTTAATTTAATTTATGTGGTACTGGGGATTGAACCCACATGCTAGGCAGGCATTCTGCTACTGAGCTACATCACCAGCCATTTGTCATTTTTTAAAGTTATTTGAATTTATATCTAGGAAATAAGCACTTTTAAAATAAAGCAAGTATTTGTTAATTAAAGAAAATCATCTTGACTAAATGAGTCATGAAAAGATAATTTGAAGAATTTTAAGGAATTTGGTAGCAGAGATACTAAATTAAAAGAACTATATAAAGGACATTTCCTTTTTCAGATGCACATGAAACTAGAAATTCTCAGAAGAGATATTAGCTAGTGCTTCTGTTTACTTCTCTTTAGTTCATTTGATAATACATTACTAGATTGGTTTATGTTTCACCACACTTTAAAGTTTTTTGTTTGTTAGTTTCACCAATGTTGTTATCCACTTATCCCCAATGAAACGAAAGTGTTTTCTTATTCCTTATGCTCTTGTACATCTCTGTAGAACTAGAAATTTTGATCCATGTTCCATTGACTTTCTTTTCCCCTGGTATACCTTATATTATACTGCTTCTTCCCTTTCCTAACTGAAACTTCTTTCCTCTTTTTTTCTACACTCTAAGTGTGGTATTTCTCAAAGGCTTGTCCTTGTGTTCTTATTTTCTCTACACTCTTTCCCTTGGTTATCTTTTTCTGTAGCTACTGCTATTGCATCTCTATTAAACTACCAGATCTTTGCTTTTAGATGCAAAATTTTCATCCTTGTATTTCCAGATTACTTCTAGATACTTCTTTTGCACACTCAGTGCCTCTAAAAACTGAATTCATTACATTTTATCAAGTTACTTCTTTCTCTTAACTTGCCTTTTTCCATTATTATACCATATTTTAATCATCTAGGACTCAAACATAGAAATACCTTTGTGTTTTTTTATCTTTCATAGTACCGTTTCACAGTTGCCACATTCTGTTGATTCTTTTGTATGTGTGTCAAAATTACTTATCTTCGTTTTTATTGTACCTCTATAAGTAGTATTCTCACTAATTTCAATACCCCTTGTTAGATGGCACATGCACTGAAATCAGTGCCTTAGACATTTTAGGAGTTCAATAAATGATTGTTGAATGAAATGAAATGAAATACATTTATTTCCCCTAACAATAGAGCATTAATTTTGACATTAAGTGGATCAAGGATCAGGTTTTTTTCCCCCAAAATTGGATATATAATTCTCACAAAAATAAAACTTACATTCAAGCAAAAGGGAATTCTTAAATACTTATCTCTCTAAAATAGGCTTGTGTTTAATAAGCAGGATTGGATCTATTAGTTGATTTCTCCATCCTTTTCCCTAAAAGTATATAATTGATAGAAATTTAAAAAGCATGATTATATTCCATAGAATTAGTACCTATACTTCTTAGTTACTCTTTATATTCCAGTATAGGCATTCTCATATGCCAAATTTGGAGTGGCAATACACTATATTTATCTTATAATAAAAAATGAAAGTAATCCATACTTTTCACTACAAAAGTATATATAAAGTAAATATAAAGTATATTTTGTAGAGTTTAGCCTATGACAGATTTTTATTTTGCCTTGTTGCTGTAATATGTCAGCATTTAAAAATGGAAACATTTGCTATCTAAATAGTTCAGGTTGCATTATTTATGAATAACTTTCTCATAACTAAATCTATTAAAAGTATGTAGCAAAATAAAGTAGTAATAATTATGGTGAAATGTGTGCCCCATATTAGGAATCTCCAAACTTTTGACTGGTTCTCTACCACTAAGAACATGTACAAAGATGACAGTAAGCAAAGTCACACTGGGGATAATATTACTATGAAGTTTTTGCCCCAAAATCTTAATTTAGTCTCCTATACTAATTAAGATAAAGCACCAAAATTGGGAGGAATCCTGAAGGACTTCTTTTCTAAAGACAGACTGACTGACCTCATTGGCTCTTTTCCTTGCAGGCTTCCTTCCTTATCGCTGCTCCACATATTAACCATATGAATGGCAAGGAAAGGAGAGGAAAAAAATTTCCTCAATGTTTGGAATAATCTTGATTTAATCTGTTTATTCTTATTCTTGTTTGGTAATTTTGTGAAGCAGGAAATAATCTCAGACCTATTAGTCATAAAGGCTATCAAAGCTCCCTAGGAAAAAAAAACAGAGACTATTATTATTAGGAGACCCAACCCAAGGAGATAACATCCCACATTAACTCAAATATTTCATCATACCAAAACCTGTCCTTCTGTTATGTAGAGCAATAAATACTTTTGCCTATAATTTTCATCTTTTATTAGAGTAGAAAGAAAGAAATCAACCTGTAGAATTTTTATACTCCACCAGTGGTTGGAGTATGCCACTAATATGTCAATCTGTTTACAGAAATCACTGCACAGTCAGATGCTAGTGAAATTCGACAGGACTGGAAACCTACATTCCTTAGTAATGAAGAGTTTACACAATTAATGTTAGAGGTATGTCCAGATTTAATTTTTGAAAGTTTTATTTTCCTTAAAAAAAAATCACAGGGGTGATTAATTTTAGTATAGTTTTAGCAGTATTATTAATATTGAAAAGTCTTAATTCACTGTAAATGTAATAAGTTATGTATGTGTTCACTTAAAATTGACCACTGTTAAATATTGTAAGCAAATGATACTGGATGGTAGAGTAGTACCAGATTTTCATATGTTCAGTTATTTGAATTTTTGAGATGCTTAATAAGTCAGAAACTTGAGCTACTGAGTTCTTAGCCTGAGATTTTGCCAACTACATTCTCGAAAGAATAGGTTGTATTATTGACTATTAGATATTATTATGAAATGTATCTGTTTTAGTCCACTTGAGCTGCTGTATCATATATTGGGTAGCTCGTGAACAACAGAAATTTATTTCTCCCAGTTCTAGAGGCTGGGAAGTCCAAGATCAAGGCACCCGTGGACTTGATGTGTGGTGAGAGCTGTAGATAACTGATTCATAGATGATCATCTGCTTACTAGGCCCTGATGTGGCAGAATGGGCAAAGGACCTCTTAGGGATCTCTGTTACAAGGTCACTAATCCCATTTCTGAGGGTTCCACATTTATCACTTAATCACTTCCCAAAGCCCAACCCCCTACCTCTTCAAAAACAGCCACTTGAGGATTAGGTTTCAACATATGAATTTCGCAGCAGGACACAAGTATTTAGTCTCTAGAAGTATCCTACTATTGGACTGTAGGGTTTTTGTTGTTGTTGTTGTTGCTGTTGTTAAATATGCTTAAAAACACAAAATAATTATAAATGAAGTATTTTGAAAATTTAAAAAAGTGAAAAACACATTGAAAGGCAACTATTCTTTATTTAATCGGAAACTTTAAAAGGAAATGAGATGTTCTGTGATAAAACTATTTAAGGAGAATTCAGAAGATATTTGCTTGTAATTGCAGAATTTAATACCTCATACAATCAAATATAAAATCCACAAAAACTTTGAATTACTCAGGGGGCCCCTGTCTTTAAAAAAATTTTTTTCCTCCAAGTAAGTAGACATAGAAGGAATATAAGAAAGCAATGATGTAGAAATTGTTAAATGATATACTAACCTCTATCTTCTTTGGGTTTATTATTTTAGACTGTAAGCATTTGTATCATGCATATATATATGCATATATGTCATGTCTGTTTCCTAAATGGCTTTGCATATTTGCTAAAGTCTAAAGCAGTCCCCAACCTTTTTGGCACTAGGGGCCAATTTTATGGAAGACAGTTGTTCCATGGACCAGAACGGGTGGAGGTGGATGGTTTCAGAATTATCCATTCAGTGGAGTGGTTGTTAGGTGCCCTCTAGTTGGTCCAGCTGGTTTTTTTGGGAGGGAATTGCCAAGCCCTTCTCCCATTTTGATGGTGCTGGGGATCAAACCCTAATCCTCAGAGAATGCAAAGCAGCACTCTATCCATTGAGCTAAACCCCAGCCCCATTCAGTGGGGAGCAGCTATAAATGCAGGTGAAGCTTTGCTGCTTTGCCTGCTGCTCACCTGCGAGTTCCTAGCAGGCCATGGACTGGTATAGGCCTGGACTCATGCAAGATAGAATATTTTGTAATTACTGGGGTTTTTGGTTTACCTTTCCCTTCACTTTCCTGTGCCCTTCCTTTTCCCTTCCCTTCCCTTCCCTTCCCTTCCATTCCATTCAATTCCCAGTTGAACAAAGGGCCTCACACATACTTTGCAAGTGCTCTACTACTGGGTTGCACCCCTACCCTCTTTTTAATTTTTTTTATTTTGAGTCAGAGTCTTGCTAAGTTATACAGGCTGACTCTGGCCTCAAACTTGTGATCCTTCTGTCTCTGGAGTTACTGGGACTATAAGCATGCGCCACTTTGCTTGGCTTGTTTATGCTTTAGATAACACAGTTACTTGCTGGATTAAGACTTTGTGTGTTCAGTAGAAATGTTACCATATGAAAATTTGTTGGAATATAAATACATTGTAAACATTTAAACCTGTACTTTAAATCTGAAAAATAGCTGAAACTTTTGACATACTAACTCATTGAAATCTCACAATGGTCTTAAGAAATAGACACTAGTATCTATGTATCATAATAACCAGTAATATGAAGTAGACATTAGAATCTCTATCTTATGTCCAGATAACAAAATCAAGGAACAAAGACATTATACAACTTGCCCAGAGTCAAACAGTAAGTGGAGCTGCTAGGGTTCACTGCAGGCTGCCTGGCCTCTGGTGCCATGCCTTCAGTTACTGTGCAAAGTGCCACTTACCAGACTTCTCTCTTCCATGAAAACTGGCCATGGCTAGGAACTTTTAGCTCTGAAACCAGCAATTAGCTCTTTAAATTAATGTATACTTAACTTACAAACCAAATAGTAGTTCTTAATTTTATTAATTTTTTTCTCTGAAAAGTAGTTTGATATTGTATGAAAGTATCTCCTTATATCTAGATACAAGTAATATCTTTATAAAAGAGCTCACATAAGCTAAAATTACAACAGAGAAATGAAATGACTCATCTAATTTTTATTTTTGATATCCTCAGTGCCATTATCTAATAAGATCTGTGTTTATCATAAACTACTTACCTTCTTCGTTGGCATGAAAAATTTCTTATAAATTAAAAAAAGTATAATGTCTGCTCTCACTTACTAATAACCTTAATGTAAGTTAACTATGTTTTACTGATAAGCTAAATAGGAAAGTGTTATCTTCAAATTTTTCTCAACAATGGAAAGGTTTTTTTTTAATTGCTAACACAAATGTAGTACATACATAGGTAAGAATCAAAGAAAAAAAAAGACTCTGAGGATGATGTCATTTATGACAGAAGTACATATTCAGAATTTGACAATATAAGCAATTCTCTCATTATCCATATAGATTTTAGGCTTATGTTCCTGAAAATGTCATATTTATTGTTAATATGTCAAGATTGTTATTGAGTTTTAATATGTGTAACCACTAAATAGTCTAACATTAATATACCAACATGAAGGATATATGTATATATTATACTCTAAATCCAGATATTTGCTCACATTTGATTTTACATGCCCAATTTAAGCGTTTTCCACGGCACCTAATAACAACAACAAATTAAAGTCTTTCCAAATTTGCTCATTGGATATGAAAAATTTTGATTCATAATTTAGAGCTAGTTGTCCATAAAACAGAACTGGTTTTGTTTGGATGAAGTTTATTTGCCTAGAAATAACCAAATTGTGTTTCTTGATTAGTCATATTGATCAGCAAGCCATATACCATTTTCAGCAGAATTTCAGATATAGGCTGAATCTTGGAATGTTAGAACTGCTAGTAGAAGTGATTAGATCATTTAGTTCAACCTTTTCATTTTATGATGATGCCCAGACAAATTTCAGTTTGTCCATGGTCAGATAGCTAATTAATAGAAGAACTGAAGCCAGGATCTTAAAATTCACTTTTAACTTTTGTATTGGCTTTCTTTTGTCCTCCATTGCACTTGTCCCTCCCCTTCTCTCTGTTGCCTGAGGAATATTTCCTCAGGAATATTGCCTCAGGAATATTTCCAGGGGAATATTTTACTACCCTCAGAGTACTGGGATTAGGCAAGACAGTCAGGACAATGTAGCCTAATCAGATCTCTGCAAAGTCCTTTCTGTATGAAGTCATCTCCTTGTGTGTAGTTCTTTCCCCTTGGCAGCTGACAGTTCTCTCCAATAATCAGGAGAGGAATGATTAGTGCTTTGTATCAGCCTCATTTTTGCTGAAGATCCACAAGGAACTTCTATCTCATTCTCTAGAATGTCTATTGTGTTCTTCCCTAGATTAAATAATAACTATGGTGGGTCAAGTAAATATCAAATAGGAAGACATGGAGTTTTAAGTGATGAGTCCTTTCCCTTTATCCATACAGCATGTGTGTAAGGGGGAAATAAGCATCATAGTCTAAAGTCATAAAATGAGGATGTTCTCTACCTGATTCTGCCACATCTCTCTAGCCATCTTTCTTAAGATTCCTTTAGTTTTTGGTATACTGTCTACCTTCAGAGGAAAGATACTCAGGCATACCACCCAGGTGTCTGATCCCATGTGATCTCAGCAGCTAAGCAGGATTGGGCTGGGTCAATTCCTGGACGGGAGACTGCCTGGGAATCCCAGGTGCTATAGGCTTGGGAGAAGGACCTGGCAGCCCACTCCCAAAACAATCAACCGTGGAAAACCCTATGAACAGCAGAGAAGTACTGACATAGTGCTGGGCATGGCACAATGTTGGGTAGTGTTTCATTCTGTTGCACATAGGGTCACTATGAGTCAGACCCAGCACCTAACAGCAAGCAACAGCAGGGGAAAGGATATCACTCTACTCAAAAGATGTCTGGGTACTGAGTTCTTTTTATGTCAAGACTTTGGCAAGATGCTGGCAGAGCTTTTCAGTGGTTATCCTCTGCCTGTTTCAAAAAAGGAAAAAGCAGGCTTTAGATCTAGAAGTGGGATTTTTAATAATTTATGAGTTGGCTTAAATTACATTTATACCTTGCCCCTGTTATGTAAAAATGGGTTTGTCTGAGCCATTCTAGAAAATAGGCATCTATTCAAAGTACTCTCTGATGTCCGTATCTCTTCTCCAGTAGGAGAGGAGGTGGAAAGGGGTACCTTTTTCTGTACATTGAACAGGTGTTTTGAATTAGGGAGAGGTTGCTTCTACTCCAGGGTTCTCACTGTGCTTTTCATATGTTAGATACTTCTGACACAAGGATAATTAAGATGTACATGGTTTCTACCAGAAGATGCTATCCTTTGAGAGTTCTTCAAGATGTTATATTCAGCTTTTCCACTGGATTTATTTTCCCTTGGCCTGCAAATATACTTATTGTTCTTTATTGTTTTGTTTTTTAATGTATTCTTTTATACTTGGCCCCTTTAAAACTTTCTCCTTTTTTCCCTTTTGAAGTTTATGAATGATTGGGTTGTGATAACCTCAGACTATCCACTCATTCTAAATTCATTGGAGTCTGACTTGTCTTCCTATTCACTCTTGAAAATCACCAAAATTCATTTCTCACTTTCTTATTTCATGTCCTATTTGATCTAATTATACACCATGCTATCCTTTTTCTTCTTCACTGACTTTGTCATACTCTCTTCCACCGTGTATTCTACCTTTGCCATTTTTCTAGTTTTTTTTTTTCTTCTCCTCATGCCTGTATGTGGGTAATGCTTTGGCATGCTTCTTTCTTCTGAAGATCTCATTTCTTCAGCTGTCACTTCTCAACCTAGGATTCTCAAATGAATGTACTTTGAAAAATACGAAGTAAGAGATTGCTTTATTATTAAGTGTTGCATCCCCTGCTCTAACATCTTTCCTGAAGTTCCATTTCTCGGTGCCTGGCTAATCATTTCTTCTCTTTTCCTGTTGCTATTGGTTTGGTTCAGATTCTCATTGATTTGCATCTTCTCCCAAAAGTCAGATTTTCCTGACTTCTGTGTTTCCGCTAAATCCATTTTATGTACCACTCCCAGACTATTCATGTTGAAGCCCAGCCCCTTATCCTAAAATATTGTGTGTGCTTTTCAGTGTGTACAGAATGAAGTCCTTATGTTCTAACATGATATTCAAGGGCTTTCATTGTTTGGCCTCAGCCTAGTTTCTCACCTTTATTTCCTGTCACTCCTTTCACTCTATTCCTTATGTATCTCCCCACATGTCAGTCCTACACTTCTTTGTTAACATTTCCAAAATAAAAATTTATCCTATTGTGTGCCTAAGACATGTTTTTGGTGACACATGTACTTTGGAGATGTGAATATCTTCAAATAAATCATACTCTGCTGATAGATCACATATATAGTGAAATCATTAAGTCCCTATCCTTAGAAACTATACTCAAAGACAGCCAGAGAGTGCTTCCCCCCCCCACACACAGAAAAACTTAGAGATGCACAAAAATATATACTAAGGTACTGTAAAGCAGAAAGCCTAGCATTTTGACAGAACTCTGGATATTTCCACATTAAGTTCCTGTCATTTATCTTACTTCTGTCCCATGAAATACTTTTTTCTTTTCATTTAACTAACCATTATGTTTAATTTCAGGCTCTTGATGGTTTTTTTTTAGCAATCATGACAGATGGAAATATAATATATGTATCTGAAAGTGTAACTTCATTACTTGAACATTTACCAGTAAGTATATAAATCTTATAATCTGTTATTTAATGCCTTTTTAAAAGTATTCTAAAGCACTAGGAAGTGGACATTGAGAGCAATGTTGAACATTGATTGAAGAGTGGGACTAGCTGGGCGCAGTGGCGCATGCCTGTAATCCCAATGGCTTGAGAGGTGGAGGCAGGAGGATCCCAAGTTCGAGACCAGAGGCAGTCTGTGTAATTTAGCAAGACCCTGTCTCAAAGTGAGAAAATGGGCTGAGGGTGCAGCTCAGTGGTCCAGCACTTGCAGAGCATGCAAGCATGAGGCCCTGGGTTCAACCCCCAGTACCACACACATTAAAAAAAAAAAGAAGAAAGAAAGAAAGAAAAAAAGAATGGGACTGAATGCTCTAAATACATCTTTGTTTTAGTATTGCTGTGTTTGATTAGTCATGACTCTTTCATCTGTACTAACTTAATATTAACCTGCCACTTTAGCCTCTGTTCTTCCTTTTTTTCTTCCTTTTTTCATTCTGATGCTAAATCTTCAGTGTTTCCTTTTTCTTTAGACTGATAAAGATGTTAAAATACTGAGAACATCTCAGGAATAACCAAATTTGTACTGAGATACTTGTTGCTAATAGAACTCATAATTTTTTCAAAATAATGACATAAAAAACACTAAAAATACTAGATATAAAACTTTATTTAAGTAAGTGTGATTTAAATGGATAATAATGGCCATATTCAATTCATTATCAATATGACCAAAAATGTATAAAAAGTTAGAAGTATATTGCATAATTTAGATTGACATGGTAAATACCTTAAGTGTGTTTGCTTTTTTACTCAGCATGTATTTATTGAGCATCCATTCTGTGCTAAACACTATGCTAAGTACTTTGCTGCAATTGGAGGTTTTTAAAATGAACTTGCAGCTTTTATTTAGTATGTTCTTATCTAGGATGGGGCTTGTGGTATAAATGTTCTAATATTATTTAAGAATTACTCTCAAAATACCTGCCTTTTGAAAATTTATAACAATGCAAAGTAAACTGCTCTGTGTATGTCTCTTTTAAATGACTCCAGAAAGTAATATTTCCTTCCCTCTAGAAGGGCAGTTTCTTTCTGAAAGGCAGACAGTAAGTGATGTACTAATTTGTTTTATTCACACAGAAAATGACTTGACTTTACTGCTTTTCTAGGGACTTTGTTTTTGGTAAGTTCAAGTAGGTGGTAAGCCCAACATCTAAAAAATATGAAGATAGAGCATGAGATTATAGCAATGTAATTGACATGGACAGAGAGAAGATCAAACCAAGTGGATCTTTTAGGCAAATATTTTTTTAAAAAATATTGCATAGTAAGAAAACCCAGGGAAAGAATCTTCTTACAAGATTAAAGTATGATTAAGTAATTGAAAATGAGCATAGTTATATGCTTTTAGATTATATACAATTATATTGGTTTTTCTTTCAATTTTGTGTTTATTGTAATTTTTTATTTAGTCATATTCAGAGCATCATTTGCATTGTGTTCACACTTTGTAAAGCCTGTTTCTTGGCACTCCTTGACCTTTATCCAGAATTAGAGGCCCTTCCTGTCTATTCTCTTTTTACCTTGTATATACTATCACCATGACACTTACAGTGAAGTGTCATTTTGTTTATTTGGATAGTTAGGGTAGTTATAAGATGATTAAGGTTGGGCACTTTATCTCTATTTCATAAGAATTCTGGTTGGTTTGTCAGAGAGGCATTCGATGATTATTTATTGAATAGGGGAAATGATGCCTGCAGTCATAGCCCTGTGGCATCTGATCCCATCATATCTCAGAAGCTAAGCAGGGTCAGGCCTGGTTAGTATCTCAATGGGAGGCCGCCTGGGAACACCAGAAGCTGTAGGCTTGGGAGAAGGACCTGGCAATCCCCTCTCAAAAAAAAAAAAATCAATCTGCCATTGAAAACCCTATGCACAGCAGAGAAGCACTGACAACAGTGTTTCCCCTGTTGTACAGAGGGTCGCTATGAGTCGGATACCGACTTGACGGCACCTAACAACAACAACAAGGGGAAATGATTAGGCCCTTTGATGTGGCTGTTTTTACAAATTTCTTCCTAATGACACATTGGCCTACAGCCATACCACACTTGGGATCGTTGGATGATCCCATTAGATCTTGGAAACTTCACAGAATTAGGCCTGGTTAGTACTTGGATGGGAAACTGCCTGAGAACACCAGGTACTGTAGGCTTGGAAGAAGGACCTGGCAGCCTACTCCCAAAGAACAATCAGCCATTGAAAACCCTATGAATAGCAGAGAAGCACTGACACCAGTGCTGGACATGGCACAGTGTAAGGTAATGTTTTGTCTATTGTACATAGGGTCGCTTGACAGCACTAACAACAACAACAATGGCTTGTTGGTGGTGGACTTTCTGAACTAAAGTTTAATTACATTTTGAAATAGACAATGTGACAGATCTAATTGAAATCAAGTGTTTGATCATTAACATTCCCCCTCAATACAAACCTTCTCACCTTCCTATTCCCCCCTGGATTTTTTTTAAACTTTTTAATTTTAGAACCAGTTTTAGATTTACAGAAACATTGAGAGGATTGTACAGAGAGTTTCCATATGCCACATAACTTTCTTTTGTTATTTAACATCTTCTAGATTTGTGTTGTTGTTTGTGTCATCCAAAGAATGTAGACTGGCAGGTAAATTTTTGGGCAAGAGAAATTGCTGCTGATCCAGTAGACTCATTTCATTCTGTATTGAATTATAGTATACTTTATTGAGTAGTAGTTTTTTGGGCTACTCTCCAGTTACTATGATTCCTTTCCCTTACATCACTGACATTGCTGAATTATATATTAGTTGATGGCTTGAAAACATAAACATAAGCTAGTTTTGAGAAAACTAATCCTTATTTTGAATCTAGTACAATTATAAAGTGACTTTCTGTTTTGTGTTGTCAATAATTAAAATGTAACAGGTACTAAAAAAGCGAGTATGCCTATTTGTTTTGTCTAAAAGAATTGTGACTGTGGCCTAGGAGGGAAGAAACATTAATAGATCCCTAAAATAGGATTCAGTGTTTATGATTCAGTACTGTCAAAATAGTAAAACTTGCTATTTTAATCATTTAAATTTGTAACCACGGGGAAGATGATTACCCAAAGTAAAATCTAATAGAGTCCAGGACTAAAAGGGCCACTTTTAAGACTTAAAATTTATAAATTGAAATCTTAAACTTGATTGTAAACTTACAAGACTGATTGTGTAAGCCCTTTTAACCTATTTGGGGCTTATAATCAGACATAAATACTTTCATTTACTTTGACATTGCAAACAGCTTGTGATTTTTTTTTTCCTTTTCTGGCTTTTTGTAACAAAATCATAGAGCTATGTACTTTAATGCTGGAAGAGATTTTAGAGATTAGCTTACATTATCAGCAAGAAACATGAAGCCCAGAGAAACTGAACTTAATTTTGCAACTTAGTGGAAGTTCCAAAACAAAAAGTCTGATCTCTTACTGTCTTTACTGTGAACTTAAAATTTGTAAAATTTTGTAAAGTTTACTAAGTTTTATTTCCTTACACTTGCTTAAATGTGTTTTTAAGAGATACCATTTAAATTTGTAGCCATGTGACATAGGGGAGATGATTGCCCATACTATAATAGAGTCCAGGATTAAAAGGGCCACTTTTAAGATACTGATGAGCCTTTCTTGTCTTCCTTCCAGTACTTCCAGTACTAAGGGGTTGATCCCAGGGCCTTGTAGATGCTAGGCAAGCGCTCCATCACTGAGATACACCCTCAGCCCCTTTTTATTTTTTGTTCTGAGTCATTGGGATTATAAGCTTGTGCCATGGCACCTGGCAGAGCCTTTCCTTTTCTACTTCTTAACCTAAGAAGTTCGGGAATGCCAGGAGAAGTGGCGCACGCCTGTAATCCTAGTGGCTCGGGAGGCGAAGGCAGGAGGATCGCAAGTCCGAGACCAGAGGTAGTCTGTGTAACTTAGTAAGACCCTGTCTCAAAAAGTAAAAAAAAAAAAAAAGGGCTGGGC
>VMDO01010115.1:0-73330 GCA_007922755.1 Pedetes capensis
AAAAAAAAAAAAAAAAAAAAAAAAAAAAAAAAGAGAGAGAGAGAGACAGAGAGAGAGAAAGAAAGAAAAAAGGTTCTCAGCAAGTTCTTTCTCGCATCTCCCAGGCCACACCCCGCATGCACACTGCGGTCCCCACGCATGGTGGTTTGTGGCAACTCACCAGCTCCGCATTTCCAGTGTGACTTAGCGCCTGCCCTTTGCAATAAGCCATGCTAGACAAGGTCAGAAGATGAAACAGGGCCAGGCGGAGTCCCTCCCTTGGGGACCTTTCCCTTCTATTGTGTGGAGGCTGCACTCGCAGAGGAGGAGGGGCTGGTGTAAGGTGTTCAGGGCCCCACCTTTCCATGCTTTGCTTTTTGCAGGTTGCAACAAGAACCCTTCATCTGGTGTCTTCAGGGAGTTACCGCCCCACAGTGACTGTATTGTTGTTGTTAGATGCCGTTGTGTTGGATTTATAGCGACCCTCATAGGGTTTTCACTGGCTGATTTTTTCGGGATTGCCTTGGGAGTGGATTGCCACATCCTTCTCCCAGTTTTTGCAGTGCTGGGAATCAAACCCAGGACCTCAGAGACTGCAGAGCGGTGCCCTACCAACTGAGTAAATCCCAGCCCCACACAGACTATATCCATGTATTTTTGGAACACTACTTCCTGGACTCTTAAATTTCTACAGAATATTAAAATTTCACTTTGTCACCCACAGTAGGAAAACCAAAAACAATCACTGGAAACCAACATAAGATCATAAACTTTTAAGTTTAAAAAGTTAAGAATGTTTCATTGGTGTGTGTGTGTGTGTGTGTGTGTGTGTGTGTGTGTGTGTACATATATATATGTATTTTTTTTAAAGTACTGGGGCATTGACCCCAGAGCCTCACACTTGCTAAGCAAGGGCTCTCTCCTCTGAGCTGCACCTCTAGGCTCTTTGTTATCTTTTGTTTTGAGTCAGGGTCTCCCTAAATTATGCAGGAAGGCTACCTCTGGCCTCAAACTCCTATCTTCCTGCCTCCTCCTCTGGAGTTGCTGGGATTACAGGTGTGCGACATGGCCTTGGGCCATTGATAGGTATTTAAAGACCAAAAGATTTAAAAAATACTGAATCTTGCTTAGGTTGAAAACCTCTTGATTTTTGAAAAAAAAAAAATTCACCAGGGGTTCCTTATATGTCTCCTTTTATTGAAGTTGCTTGCAAACCTCTGCTTGGACTTGGGGCCAGGTCCCAGAGCTTTTGGATGCCATCTTGTCTCCGGGTGCCACCCCTACTCAGGACAGAGCGAACTATTGTGCTGGGAGGGGAGGGGCAGAATATCGAGGGAGGCCGAGTGCACGTTCTATCCCCACCCTGTGAGCCCCACCTCCAGGCCTGCAGTCCTCCCAGAAATGAATGTAAAGAGAGCCACAAATGATTGTGGTCATTCTGTGGCGGGACTGAGACCGAGGTATGAAATCTTTGATTTTGTGCTTATTTTTTGGGTTGAGCGGAGGTGACTAGGAATATGTTCTTGGCTGAAGGCCACAGCCCAGAGACTGGCTGTGCTCTCCTCACCCCACAGCCTGTCTGCCTTGCCACTGCTGTCACTTCAGCTGTGCATGCCATTTCTGGGTACAGGCATTGGGCTCCCTGCCATGGAATCTGCGTACATTAACCATTGTCTGCTAAAAATTGCAACTGTTTTGAGTTTTGTTTTTTCTTGAAGCATCCATTTGGATTTGTAAGACGAGTCAGAGTGGCAGCCCCCAAAACTGAGGAGTCCTAGTTTCCAACAAAGAGAAATGAAACAGTCTCTGCTTCCCCATCTCGTGTCTCTGAGCAAGCCCTGGCTCATGGCTGGCCCACCCCTGAACAGTCTTAAAACCCATCCAATCTGTCCCACTCAGAGTACCAGGCAGAGGAATTCACAGTGAGCAGGGCCCAGGTGGTGAGCCGTTGCGTGGGGACAGCCTCCCCTGTGTTACAGGATCGCAGTGCTTCAGACATGCTGAGCGGGGCTTTTTAAGCTGCCAGAGTGTGGCACCTGCCAGCCAAAGAAACACAGAGGCTCCCTCTGACCTGGGGAAACCCTAGGGGCTGACAACATGCCAAGTATGTTCTGGAAACATTCATGATCCTTACTCTTAAGGATTTTTGGAATCTTTTCATAAAGTTCTCTGGTCTACCTCTCTGCCTGAAGCCATGTTTGATCAAAGGAAGGCAGCGTTCCTGAAGATGTCCAGGTAGGCAGATCTTCACCAGGCTTTAGTCTTAACTGCAGGTGGAAAATCACAGCTCACCTTCGCTCATCACAGCTCAGAGATAAAGCTAAAGCCCATTTCTAGTTTCTCCATGATCTGTAAGGCCTGCAGCCGTAGCCCTGTGGCATGCAATCCCCTCAGATCTTGGAAGCTAAGCAGGGTCGGGCCTGGTTAGTCCTTGGTTGGGAGACCACCTGGGAACACCAGCTGCTGTAGGCTTAGGAGAAGGACCTGGCAACCCACTCCCAAAAATCAATCAGCCATTGAAAACCCTATGAACAGCAGAGAAGCACTGATAATAGTGTTTCACCTGTTGTACGCAGGGTCGCTACCAACTTGACAGCACCTAACAACAACAACGATCATGATCTGTGGCGAGGGGTAGTAAATTGGCTTCTCTATGGGGTTGAAAAGAACTTCACTTAAATTCATCTTTCGCCTTCTTATTTATGATCAAAACGATTGTACTCTCTGCCAGCAACCTCACACCATCTGATCCCACACATTTTGTGGCTGGATAGAAATGTGGGGTGGGGTGAGGGAAGCTGGCGTGGACATACGAATGGTAGCACAGATGCAAATGGAATCATCAAAATTTCACTCCTTCGTGCAGTTTGTTATTTGGCAAATATTTGCCGAGTCCCTTCTGCGCTAGGCGCTGTGAGAGGCGCAGGAGGCATATGTGTTTGGTCTATTGCCAAGTCCTCTTGGTTTAACTTTCTGGGGATCTCTCAGCCCTGCCTGGCTACTTCTCACATGCTCCACCACTTCCATCCTCATCCGAGTTACCATCATCTTTAACTGTGTCTAGAAGGGAGCCTGGCCCTGGGGGATGGGAGTCCCTTCAGCTGAGGGCGACTTCCAGAGGGACGTGCTTGACCCTTGTCACGTGCTTCAGTCTGTAATGGAGACTATGGGTGGTGCTCTGAAACTAGAAATGGAGTTTAGCTTTATCTCTGAGCCGTGATGAGCAAAGGTGACCTGTGATTTTCCACCCCCAATTAAGACTGAAGCCTGGTGAAGATCTGCCTACCTGGATATCATCAGTGATGGGTAGATACACGGGTAGATGGATGTAACCAGAACAGTTTTTACATGAAATAATACCCGCCATTATTACTTGTTTGACGTTCTGACTGACTGATTGATTGATTGATCTAGTACTAGGGATGGAACCTAGGGCCTTGTGCCTGCCAGGCAGTTGCTCTCCTACAGAGCCACACCTCCAGCTTCTCCATTTAATTGCATTTATTTTCTTGGTTCTGGTAATGCCCATTTTGAAAAAGAAAATCGAGGCTTTGGTTGTGATCGGCAAGGTGAGGATCGAACACCGTGGAAACACAAAGGTGGTGCCCTCAGTGGCAACTAGGAAATCGCAGAAGACCTCCTCCGTAAAGGCGCAGTTGACTGTAAGGTAACTCAGAGGCGAGTGAGCCTCTCTTCCTGCCTGCGACCTTGGATGGGAAGGGAAGATGGGGGCACCATATGCGTTTTCAACCTTGGTGTGCTTGGGTGCTCCTCTGGAAACAAATGTATTTTGGTGACCTAGAAATGAAAGTAGGGGCTGGGATTTAGCTCAGTTGGTAGAGCGCTGCTCTACAGTCTCTGAGGTCCTGAGTTCGATTCCCAGCACCGCAAAATGGGAGAAGGACCTGGCAACCCCCTCCCAAGGCAATCCCGAAACAGTCAGCCATTGAAAACCCTATGATGGTTGCTATGAGTCGGACTCGACAGCAACAACAGCAGCTACAGCAGAAATGAAAGCATCCTCTCTTGCCAGGCTAGCATTGGGCTGGCAACTCGAAAGCTGTCTTGCTGCTCCTTAGAAGATAATGGCAGTAGCAGGTGAGGCTTATGTGGCTATTTCAGACAAAACTGTTGCTTTGCCCTTGCATTCATTTTTTTGAGAGGAAGTAAAGGCAAGGCTAAAGTACTGTGGTAGTGGAGTGAGTTGGATTTTGCCTTGGTATTGAACTGTTCTGCGTGAACATAAATCAGCTTAGTTCTGCAGTGAATCTACAGGACCCATTGCCGACCCACGTCCCGCAGCACCATGACCCCGGAAGCCTTGCCTTCTTCTTGTTGACGCCCTTCCTCCTTTCTCATGGGCAGGCTTTTTATGCTTTGGGAAATTATCTGACCCTAGGCTTTGGGTCTGGGGTGTAGCTCAGTTGGTAGGGGGGTTACTCTGCATACTCTAAGGCCCTGGGTTCCATCTCCAGCACTGCAAAAATGGGAGGACTTGGCAGCCCACTCCCAAAACAATCACCCCCCCAAAAAATCAATCTTCAAAGACCCTGTGAATAGCACAGAAGGCCTCACATAGTGCTGGGCATGGCACAGTGTGGGGGAATGTTTATTTCTGTTGTACATTGGGTCCCTATGAGTCAGACTCGACTCAACAGCACCTAACAATAACCAAAACAGGCTTTGAGTCAATTTTGGTTTTCTAGATTTTAATCTGTTCACCAATTTTTGTTAATTTGGGTTATTTGCATAGAAAAAACTTAGTTCATTCTTTTATTAAGAAGTGACTCAGCAATTGCAATCTGACAAGATGTTTTCTCTAATTTTTGTGGAGAGTAATTTTTAACTTTTTAATTTCCTGTTAGAAGCTGTTTTCATAGAAACTCTTTTAGGCCTTCACTGAGCATGTATTTCAGATTCAAGTTTAGATGATGTCTTTGTATTTTTAATTTTTCCTACAAGTGGAAATAAAAACGGTAGTAATATGAAAACTTCACTTCAGTAGTCCACTTTGACAGTAACATCCACCCTCATTACCTTGCTCTCCCCCCAAAAAATGTTTTTAAAAAGTCCTATGGGAAGTAGAGCCGGGTGCGGCAGCACACGCCTGCAATCCCAGAAGCTTGGGAGGCGGAGGCAGGAGGATCACAAGTTCGAGACCAGAGGCGGTCTGCGTAACTTAGCGAGACCCTGTCTGAAAAAATAAAAAACTGGGCTGGAGATGCAGCTCAGTGGTCCATCACTTGCAAAGCATGTAAGTGTGAGACCCTGGGTTCAACTCCTAGTACTGCAAAAAAAAAAAAAAAAAAAAAAAAAAAAAAAAAAAAAAAAAAAAAAAAAAAAAAAAGAAGAAAAAAAAGAAAAAAAAGTCTTATGGGAAGTAGAGATGAATAATACAATATTTAAGTCAAATAGATCATTGAAAGATTTGTTTACAAATCATTTGAAAATTTCAGTGGGGAGCCAGGCCGCAGAATTGGGTAGAGGAGAGTGTGTCTGGGATATGGGTGTCATTAACTGTGAGATTCTGGCCTCATCTCTAAGAGGGGAGGATTGTGGGGTGACGTACAGGGCTATTACAACTTACTTCAGTCACTTTTTATTTTGGTCCTGAGGGCTTAAACCAGGGCCTTGTGCATTCTTTGCAAGCTGTTCGGCCACTGAGCCACACTCCCAGCCCTTGGCTCCTTGCTGGTCCCTTAAGCTCTGTGTTACTCTGGGGTCTGACTGGGTTTGACATCCTCTGGTGAGGGGAGAGGCAGCTCGTGCTGGGCAGGGTCGTCCTGGCCCTCCCTGGCCATCCAGGCCTGACAGCTCAGCAGCCTTCCTGCTCGAGAGCACAGGGATATTTTGGCCTGGGCCTGAGCCCAGGCTGCTTGTTGCTCCCCTGGAGAATCTCCTTCAGGCCCACGCTGCCATCTCAGGGTGCGTCACTCAGTCACCTGTCAGCGCCATCAAGAACTGTTATTTCAGCTTGGGTGTGAAATTTAAAGTGGGGGAAAACCAGGTCATTTTCTTTTCCATATCCATCATGGGTGCTGAAAAATAAAACCATTATGTACCCTTAATTTAAAGAAATAGAAAATATTTTATGGATTTGAAATCAAGAATGGCCTGGTGCCTTGCGTTTGAAATGTAACCTAGATTGCCTTTCTCCTGTCTCCTCTCTGGCCTTGGGCCGGACAGTAGGCTAGCTCTACTCAGCCCCAGGCTCGCCATTTTTAATCAGGTGTTGGGCTCTTCTTGTAACAAGTGATTCACTCAAAGAAGACTCTTCACTTCTTAAAGAGTTAAAATTTGAGTCTAAGTCTCACAAACTGTGTGTTGGCCAAGTGCCTTGGGAACTCCCACAGGGAAGAGGGTGGGGTAGGAGGCAGGGGGTGTAGACTTGGGTGGCCAAGGACCGGCTTGCACCAGGAGAAAGGTTGTGCTGAAAATTAGTCTACAGAGGAGGGACGGGACAGAGGAAGGAAAGACAGAGAGGAAGGGGAGCACGGGTCCTTTGGGCTCGGTATAATAATAGAAACAGGGACATGTGCATTGGTAGCACCAAGGGGAAGAGCGATTGACAGGGAGGTACCAGAAATGTGATGGTTTCCTTGAATCTAGAAAGAAAAAGTTTCCTGGGGAGTCAGGAAGACAAAGAGCTTCCCAGACCTAGGAAACTGAGCATGGAAGTAGGCAAGTGACGAGTATCAGAGAGACCACAAGAGATGTGCCAACAGAGCAGGAGGGAACCTAAGGTGGCTTGGCAGAAAAGACAACATCTGAAGTTTCTTTCTGTCATTCTGTTGCATCTGTCTGCCTGCCCACCCACTGATAGACTATAACATTGATCTAGGCGATTGCTTTTTATGGTTGGAACTGAATGCCAATATTACTCCTCAGAACTAAATCTCTTTAAATTATTTTTTCTTTACAGGGTCGCCATGTCAAAACGGGCCAGCTGGCAGCCATTAAGGTTATGG
This sequence comes from Pedetes capensis, assembly GCA_007922755.1. Lineage (NCBI taxonomy): Eukaryota > Metazoa > Chordata > Mammalia > Rodentia > Pedetidae > Pedetes > Pedetes capensis. Next base: position 6,948 of record VMDO01010115.1, read on the forward strand.
ATGTCACAGGGGTAACGTATCTTTATCTTATCATTTTAATCGCTATATATTTGTAAAAAAGAAGTTAGTGATAGAAAACAAAATCATTTTCCAGGAAAATAATCTTCCTAAACATTTCAGATCTTTTCCCTCTCATGCTTCACATAAAGTTGTAAGAGTCTCCAGCAACTGACCAAGAAGACCATGTATAAATCACTGTAATTCAATCCAGTACTTATACACTGCTTTAGGTAGTTACAGTGAATAATGTGTGCCAATAATTTACATAAACATAACCATGGATATTTGCATATGAAGGCAGAACAAGGATTTCAAGGTATTAAAGGAATAATACTGAGATTACACAGAAGGGATGGGACTTAACAGTTTCCCCAAAGATATGCCTAATATGGAAGTAGGCAAGTGATTGAAAAGCTCTAAAGTCCCAGTAGCATATTTAATAGGAATATTTTCCAAAACAAAACATTTTTGACCAAATAATCACATAACCACAAATTTGTATTTATTATCGAGCCACACTGAACCAAACTGCTGCCTGGATGATCAAAAGCAATCTAAGGAAAAGATTTTATTTTAAATACAATCTAAGGCTTTCCATCCTTTTGCTAGATCTATTTAAAATATTTTAATGCCTTTTGAGGAGTACAGAGTGAAAATCAGACTTGAAAGGATTCCCCGACATCAAAAGCATGCTAATAATTTTCTATTGTCCTGGGGATTTTTCTAAGATGTCTGTCTGCTGTATTTGAAAGCTAAAAGACCAAAGTATCCCATTTGGCCCAAAACTGAAGTACTCAGTGTAAACAGACAGAGTGAATGAGTCACACAAAGGTATCCAGAACCAAAATACAAATAAGAAAGACACACAGTGTGTCTGTGTGTCAGCCTTTAAATCAGACCTTTTAAACCCCAATATGGTACCTTTGATAAGTATATGTTATATGGTAGCTACCTACCATAATATGGGAGAAGGGCCTGGCATCCACTCCCAAGGCAATCCCGAAACAGTCAACCATTGAAAACCCTATGAGGGTCGCTATGAGTCGGATACCGACTTGACGGCACCTAACAACAACAACCTACCATAATACCAATTTCACTAATTTTCATTTATACTGACGCATTATACTGACATACTTGTTTATTCCTTATTTCTCATTGGTGTAAACTTCGCTTTAGATTATATTTTTAAGGCCATATAGTTAATAAGAGTAAAAATTAAATAATTATTGATCTAAATTCCTCTTTACATTATATTTTGAAAGTTAAATATAATTAATGAAAATAATAATTAAATATAAGTAATAAAAGCCAAAAGTTTTATTCTTATGTTTATTACCACTTGGACGAAGTTCTACTTCTTTTTACTTGTCTTAAATACATTATTCCACTTTTAGAGGTTGCAGACCAGTTCAAATATTTAATCTCAATAATTTATTAACTCACTTAGCTTTTACTGAATCAGAAACTGTATTTGGATTATATTAATAAGGTTTATACTCTGCCACTTGAAACAAAGGATTAAGCATGAAAGAAGTGTCTTACTCCATCGCATTAAAAGGAATCTAGAAGTTGCCATAGCCCTGTGGCATCCGATCCCGTCAGATCTCAGAAGCTAAGCAGGGTCAGGCCTGGTTAGTACCTGGATGGGAGACCACCTGCGAACACCAGAAGCTGTAGGCTTGGGAGAAGGACCTGGCAACCCCCTCCCAAAAATCAATCTGCCATTGAAAACCCCATAAACAGCAGAGAAGCACTGACAATAGTGTTTCCCCTGTTGTACAGAGGGGTGGCTATGAGTCGGATACCGACTCAATGGCACCTAACAACAACAACAACAGAAGTTAAAGTCCAGGAATATATGGAAGCAATGTGGTGAAACACTGGATGATTTCATCTTTCTGTTGCGTCATTCTAACACGTAACCTCCCTACTTAAGGTCACTTCATATTTCATGGTTCAACATGGTTGTTGGATTTCCATGCATCACCCTCATTGATAGGCGAATAAATAAGGAAGGATGGGAGTGATCAGAAGAATCCCTTTCAGTGAAGTCTTTTCTTTTTGCCTACATCACTACTTCTGCTTTCATTGGTCCTATCTAGTTGCAGGGGAGGCCTGGAAATGTCCTTGTTTATTCTACCATTGTGTCCAGTTAAAAGTACAGGCTGTGTAAGGCAGAAATGAAGGGAGAGTGAATGTTGGAAGGGTCAATCAGCAGGGTCTGACACAAAAATCAAACTCCAACCACAGAGCAAATGAGGATTTGTTTTGTGATTCTGCTGAAGAATACTACTGTATTATCCTTGGACTGAATCAGGTGTCCTCATAGTGAGATGCGCTTGGCAGTTTAACAACTCATGGTTGCAGATGGAGTCCAAGATACTTGTGTTGTAGATTAAGTTCTATTGTGTGGTTCTGCAGAGCTACAGTTGAGTTCTACTGACATTATTAATCTCTGTGCATAAAGTTTTTGATGCATAAAGTTTGTCTTGAGAACATTTATTATTCCACTAGTTTCTGATTGTATTGATGAGGCTTTAAATTGCTCAGAGAAACACTCTTCCCATTGCAAGATCACCCTGCTTGGAATCAAAAAGTTGTACAGTTATGTATCCCAGAGTATGTATTTTCAGATTAAGGAATGTCAGCCTTTCTAGACTGCTTCCCTAAGCAGTTAAACCCTGCACAAAATGATTTGAGACCCATTCTGTTTTCCCAAGGCTGGTACAGTGCTCATGCCATTTTACATGCCTAGTAATGTCAATCCATTACATACAATGGATGCTTTATAGCATTTGGGTTCAATTCTCTTTAAGAACCCCTGTTCAGAGGGTAGATAGTCACATCATTGACTATTATTTAACTCCCAACCCTTAACAAAGGCAAGCATGGATACACATCAGGAAATGGTTTTCTTATTTCCATGGTGTCTGATGTGGCATCAAATGACTTTTGTATCATCCCCTTACATACCACAGTCAACATAAGATTTTCTTTGTGAAACCCATGTGATGCTGTTAGAAAACAATCTATCCCATTTTGCCATGTTGTCTTTTGTGTACCATGGAATGCTGCAGACGATTCTTACCAATTATTATAATTGTGCTCATTATAGCTGCTCTGTTAAAAACTGAGATGAATTCTCAAAGGTTGTCTTTGTTGATTGTATGCTGTGACCTACTGCAAAGTTACCATAGTTTATTGTCATGAAATTGATGCAGCCATAGGCTTGAAATTAATTTTCAAATTATTGCATTTATTCTATACCATTTCCTTTTTATAGAAAATACCCACGGAGACAATGGGACCCAATGCCTATGTCCTTCTAGTTTTAGAGCTGAGATACTTCCAAATGTGCCAGTTTTGCTTCGGAATTACTGCTTACATTCAGATTTGATCTTTGAAGCTCTTTTAATTCCCAGAGTTGTAGAAATTTTCCCATTTCATTGCTCTTGTGGCTCCCTTCCTCACTGGATTTGTGTAGTGTAGATTTACGAGGAATTGGACTTTCTAACGTAGTGTTTCTCAGAGGACTGGCAGCCTCAGTGGATAGTCAGTGCTCCAGTTATTTCCATGAGACGTGTAGATTCCAAGGCCTGCTGCAGAATTTCAAGGTGTAACCTCGGACTCTGCCTGTTCCACAAGCTCTTCAAAGGTTCCCACACATGGTCAAGTTAGAGGTCCACTTTTCTTGGGTCTTGTATTTACTCTTTTCTGGTTGCCAAATGAAAAGAGACTATGGTTTTTTGATAACCTTGTAAATGATTGATCTCCATTTTCATTTATATAATAAATTCCTGGTATGAACTAGTTCCTTTGCCAGGACACTCTAAAGTTCATATAGGACTTAGTGAAATAATATCTTAGTATTGGAAACTTTTGCCATTACAATAATGTGCAACGATTATATTACTTGGGACACTTTACATTGTAGTGTGAAACCCCCACTCAAACCGAGTGAAGCTGCAAGGGAATTTACTGACTTGTGTACAATTAGACAAACCCACACAAAACTCAGTGGGATCTCGGTAGTGATGTGCTGTGATGGGGAATTCTGTCTCTGTTCATCTCTGAGCCTTGCTTTCTTCCTCCTGGCAGCTCCGGGTTCGCATTCTGATTACCTCATTACCCCGAGTCCCAGCAGAAGGGCCAATGAGGGCATCAGTGGCCTGACTTGGGCCACGTCCCCATCCCTGAACCAATCTTTGGTTCACGTCAACCAGGTCTGAGTTTGCCTGGTTCTGGGATTATCATAGAGACTGAGAATTAGGGAGGGTTGATTCCTCAAAGAAATACCTGATAGCTCTGACAGAAACAAAGTGGGGAGGATTCTGGGTAGGTACAAACAGGAGCTATTAGTATGTCCTATCATTGTAGTGAGTGTGTTCAAACGGATTCAGTCCTTAAGTGTCTCTCGAGTTACATGTTTTATATTCCAGCCAATAACAATAATATGGGTAGCCAACATTTATGGAGTGATCATTTGTATATATTAATTCATTCGATCCCCTCAAAGACCACCAGAAGAGGTTCCATGATTCATTCCGTTTGAGAGATGTGAAAACCAGGCATATTAAGTATCCTGCTCCATATACCTTGGCTATAGGATGGTGGAGTGAATATTTCAGTCTGAGAAATTTTGTTCGGTCCTTTAGGTCCATCCTTTTAATCTCCCTGCTGTATGTCTTCAATTAATGTAGAAAGATATTTAGTGTTGAATAATTTAGTGTGAATGTTTTCATTGCCTTATTCAACAAACATCTACTGAACTCCTACTTCATGACAGGCACTGAAAATTCAAAGGAGAAAAACTGGTCCCTTGCTTGAAGAGGAGACTGCAGGAAGATAACTTTGCCCTATGTGCTTATAAACAAAGCTTGCACCTTTTGTAGTAAGGTTATAAAACTCATAAATAAGGTTACTTATCAAGTTGGATGAGGGCTAGGGTTTAACTTAGTGAGTAGAGAACTGCTCCACACTCTGTGAGGACCCTAGTTTGATCTCTGGGGCCGCAAAAATGGGAGAAGGATGTGGCAATCCACTCCCAAAGCAATCCCGAGAAACACTCAGTCATTGATAACCCTATGAGGTTCACTATGATTTAGACCCCACTCACCTAACAACAACAACAGTTAAGTTGGACGGGGCAGACCTTGCTGGGTAGGCCCTGGAGGGCAACCAGGCCGACATTCCTGGCCAAGGATACAGTGTGTGCCAAGACAAGGAGACTGACACAGCATGTTCTGGAAATGCTTGTTTAATTTTGGTACAAGATGAATCTGAACAAATTGGGGCCAGGCATAAAGGAATTAAATACCGTGACAAGGAGTTTTCAGATGTTTTGCTGTCCCAATATACCACTTTGTTCTGGTTAATTGTTAGTACGTATGAATAGTTTCCTCTTGGCCCTGTCCTCCCTGTCTTGTCAGTGGGTTGTTAGTCTCACCCTGAATAATAGGAGTCCATTAAAATGCAAGCACTGGAACAGGATCCAGGAAAGAGAGAGAGGCTGCATTCAGAAACTGAAAGCAAAAGCCACAAGATTCCATTCATTCATTCATTCATTCTCAAATGAATGAATGCATAAACTGTGGTCTGGGGCAGCAGTGAGCAAGACAGGTAGGAGCCCTATCTTCTGGACTCTTACATTCTGACATGCATAAAAGACATTTAACACTTAAGCAGGAACTTTAATCAGGTCTGATTTGCTTTCAAGGAGCATTCGAAGTATTAAGAGAGACTTTAAGAGAGAATAACCTAGGCGAGTGGACAGAAAATATTCTTTGGAATAATAACTGATATGTGAGATCCAGGGTTGGGATTTAGCTCAGCTGCAGTCTCTGAGGTCCCGTGTTTGATTCCCAGCACCGCAAAAATGGGAGAAGGGCCTGGCAATCCACTCCCAAGGCAATCTCGAAACAGTCAGCCATTGAAAACCCTGTGAGGGTCGCTATGAGTCGGATACCAACTCTACAGCACCTAACAACAACAACAACAACATGTGAGATCCACAGCACGGGTGGATGGTTCATAGCGGGAGAGTGGAGGGATCCTTCTGTGAGGCTACTCTGCCCATGACAGACCTCTTAGGATTTCTCTTCTGGGGCTGTTCAGGTAGATGTCTTTGGCAGACAGAATAGTCCAATAAAGCACATGATGTGAACTTTAAATGGAGAAAAGAGAAACAGATGTCTTTGTTTTCATAATATTCTGCACCTATGGGGTTATTTCCAGTGCTTCAACTCTGCATGCTACACTGCATGTACAACTTGAAAAGCTTCTGGGGTTCTAAAGATAAACAAGCTGAGCTGCCCACTCCATGCACCCTGCAGAGCCCTCCTTATCTGTACAGATTAGAACCCTTTGATGGCCCATGTGTGTCTCAGTCTCTGCACACATTCTTGCATGCTGAGTATATGGACTGGCTATTGGGCTTGTCATAGGTGTATGGCCACATGTTAGACAGACTGCTTACAAGCCAAAAACAAAAACAAAAAACCTAGCTAGGAGCCACTGTCTATACCCTCAAGCGAATAAAGGTGAATACTCATTTTAAAAAATATTTTTGTATCGTAACGCTTTGTGTTCAGTGGTACCTTTCACTTGTGGGTCCCTGAACATTTGATCAAAATTATAATGAAATCTCTTAGTCCTCTGATGGCATTCAGATGCAGATGAGGAAGCTGGCACACAGTTGGGATGCTGGGAATCTTTGACTGGGCTGCTCAAATTCAGATCTACAGGATGTTTCTCAATAGTGCACCCTGGGGATCTCCTTTCTTAGATCTGCCCCTTTCTCTGCGCTACCAACACTTGCCAGCTCCCATTTCTGTTACTTTTTTTTACTTCTCTGGGCTCTTTCCTGTTGAGAGATGTTGCTATTTTGTGGCTTGACTTTGTCAGTATTTTGGCTTTCTTCTTATTGACTTGATGCTCACATTTTGTTTTTCTTTTAGGAAAAGTCCTCTGTTATTTGAAGCCCACTCACTTTAATGAGCTCTCAAGCCAGTAACAAGAATGGTGCATTAATCATTTTTGTTTGTTGTTGTTAGGTGCCATCGAGTCATGTCCAACTTACAGTGACCATATAGACAACAGAATGAAACACTCCCAACACTGTGCTGTGCCTGGCACTGTGTCAGCGCATTTCTGCCATTCATAGACTTTTCAATGGCTGGTTGTTTTGGGAGTGGGATGCCAGGTCCTTCTCCTGTTACCACTTTTGTAGCCCTTGCAAAGCTTGCTAATGTAGAGTAGGTGCTATGCAATATGATAAGATACATGTAAACATAAGAGACTAGAGAAAATACAAAGAGTAGAAAGCCAAATGAAGATGAAATCCAAATTACAAGCCACAGAAAACTTAGCAGTTATTTTTCCTAATAACCAAAGACAAAAGGGGACAGATGATCAGTTACACTGTTTTTATTGCTAGAAAGGACAATGTATTCCAATTCCTGTGGCTGTTACCTGAGTTGTAGGACCAAGATGCTTGATGACGTAGCCATCTCATCTCCAGAGGACTTTAGCCAAATGAATGCCATTTGCCATCAGAGCTAGGGTTAAGTTTTTTTTCCTTCTGAGTCACTTGGATTTGGAACTTTTCTTTTTTTAATTCACACCTTTCTTAGGACTCATGCCTTGGGGCAGGACTGGGTATGCAAAAGACACACCTCGGTGTTATTATGTGCTCTTCCAAGGACTCCATTGTAAGACAGCAGGTTGGCCTCATGGTAAAAAGGAACTCTGTAACATTAGTGTTACCTGGGTCAGATCCTGGTTTTGCTATTTCATGGCTTCCTCATCTGGGGCATATTGCTTAATTTCTTCTATGCTACATCTATAAATGTGGAAAATGTTTCTTTCATAAGTGAAAACAAATACAGTTGACTCATAAAAGGTTCGATATGTAGAACATGGTATTCAGCACCTACTGTTGTTATTACTGAGCCTCTTGGAGACGGATTTCCATTTTTCTCTCCATGGCATTGTGACCCCTATAGGCAAAAAATGTGATACCCTCTCAGCCACAGGGCCTTGGCAAATGCTCTTTCTCTGCCAGGAAAATGATTTCTTCCCTGATGACACTGTATCACATTTTCTTTTTTTAAATCTCCCTCACCTGGGTAACTTCTACATGGCTTTAGAATTCAGCTCAGGCTTGAGTTCCTTAGAGCCAATTAGATCAGCTAACACATATCTGTCATGGTAGAATTTTGCATTCATTTCTAGCATTCTTTGACTTATGTCTGTGTCTCTGCCAGTAAGTTTTATTGTGACAGAGCTTAAATCTGTTATGCCCATTGTTATATTATGTTATTAATATTTATTTAGCATTATGCCTGGGATGTTGTTTGTTAGGTGCGATGGAGTCAGGTCCGACTCATAGTGACCCTCATAGGGTGTTCAATGGCTGATTGTTTCCAGATTGCCTCGGGAGTGGATTACCATGTCCTTCTCCCATTTTTGTGGTGCTGGGGATCAAACCCAGGACCTCAGAGACTGCAGAGCAGTGCTCTACCAACTGAGCTAAACCCCAGCCCCAGCTTATTTGTTAGATCTGTAAAAATGTGGACCATGAGTATATAACCTTGAGATAAGTTAAGGTGATTAACATATGCTCAGTTCTCATTTAATTTCTAATATAACTTAATGTTTAATATACTGTAATTTAAAAAGCAGAACTCAAACCACATGTTACATCAACTATGAATGCATTTGAAAATGCCAACCTCTTAATTTTTATGCTAGATCATTCCATTAATACACAGAATATCATTCAGCATGAAGATCCTACTGAAATTTCCAGGCAAAGTCGTTAAAAATAACTTTTACCACATGCAACTGTTTACCTAAGGAAATGTAAATTTTTCTCTATCCTTTGGATATGAAACAAACCCAGAAATTAATAAGATATTGAAGGCCACTTGTGACTTTAAATTTACTTCACAAATCCCATTTTATACATATTAAAACAACCTCTTTGTTGTCATTAACTAGAAGTAGGTATTATACAGTTGATCTTATATAAATAAATGTTCATAATTTAAACTAGTTTTTTCTGCTATGTATTAGAGTCTTAAGTAAACTTTCTATGGGAGGGAGGGATTTCACTACTACAAATTATTACAAAAAAACCTTTAAGCCACCTTCTAGATGAAGATAATCTTTTCTAGTTATAGTGGTCTATGATCCTTTAACAATAAATCATCCTCTATCCTATAGATCAACCCTTTATCCTATTTAGTCAGTGCTGGAAGTGGGAATGATAGATAATTTAACACAAACACTTGTCTAAATACACTTGCCAATAGGCAGCATGGAAGAGACGGGTGAGCAGGACCCCTGGTGGTTCTGCCCCCGTGTCTGCACCTCTAGGGTATTGCATGTATGAGTTTGTGCTACTCTTATTTCCTTCTCAACATCATACTGACCAGTCCCTTGGATTGTTGTTGTTAGGTGTCATCGAGTTGGTATCTGACTCATAGAGGCCCTCATAGGGTTTTCAATGGCTGTTTCGGGATTGCCTTGGGAGTGGATTACCAGGTCCTTCTCCCATTTTTGCGGTGCTGGGAATTGAACTTGGGACCTCAGAGACTGTAGTGCAGTGCGCTACCAACTGAGCTAAATCCCAGCCCCTTGGAATTACTTAATTTTATTCTTTTCCATAGATTTAGTTGTAATTTTTTTTTTTTTTTTTTTTTTTTTTTTTTTTTTTTTTTTTTTTTTTTTTTTTTTTTTTTTTTTTTTTTTTTTTTTTTTTTTTTTTTGCGGTACTGGGGGTTGAACCCAGGGCCTCGTGCTTGCATGCTCTGCAAGTGCTGGGCCACTGAGCTGCACCCTCAGCCCATATTTTTACTTTTTGAGACAGGGTCTTGCTAAGTTACGCAGACAGCCTCTGGTCTCGAACTTGCAATCCTCCTGCCTCCTCCTCCCAAGCCTCTGGGATTATAGGCATGCACCACCATGCCCGGCTGAGACTTAAATGTTGAATAAACTCTTGGTTATAGAGTAGAACAATATTAATAGTCTTATTTTCATTTTTAAGACCTAGCATATTGAAGTAAAATATATTACCTTATGTTATAAATATACAACTTATACATCCTTCCTTTATTCCTTCAGATCAAACATAATCAAATGATATTATATGCTAACAGCTCCTTGAACTGGAAGACCGAAGCCAAGGTTCTCTTCATTCCTGGCTGAAGATGCTCCTAAACTCTTTTGATTAGCCCTTTGGTTTTAGATAGCATGAGCAATTGTCCTTCCATCTAGGACTTTTCTATATAGAATGCAGAATACTGGCTTTGGACTTAGACAAATCTAGGATTGAATCTGAGCTCTGACGTTTAAGATGAGTGAACTTGAGGAAGTTACTTAACCTCTTTGAGACTCATTTTCCACATTTGTAAAATTGGATCAGTAAAAATAGCTACTTCACAGAGCTGTTTTGGATTATTAAAAACACTACTTCATAGAGCTGTTTCAAGTATTAAATAAGATGGTGCACACCCAACACCTAGACCATAGTGAACATTATATAGGGTTGGCTTTGCCTGTATTTTATGACCATAATCCTGAACATCGTGTCACCATTGGAGGTGGTTACTGGTTCGAAAACATTGCCTAAAATCCTCCCTCTCTTTGCTTTTGAAAACCGCTGTCTCTAGGAGCCAGTCCTGGATTCTCAGATGGCAGAGGAGTTCTCTGCAAGCAACACAAGAGGCCCCGGAAGCGCATGTGCTTTCTAGGGCTTTGGTGCTTCATACCTGTTAATCTACCTTTGGCCAAAGCAAGCCAGCTGGCTATGTCCAGCTTCAAGGAGAAGAGCAATGAACCCCATCTTTTCATAAAGGGTAGCCAAATATGACTATTTTTTTTTTTCAGTCCACCACAGGTACTAGAAAAGAAGTAGATTCCCATGATCTTGTGAAAGAAGGCTTCTTTATGTTAATACTAAAGCCGTGTTTTAATAAGTACTTCATCATTCCTAAGTCCTCAGAGGTGGCCTAGATAGGTTTCTTATTCCCATTTACATCTGAAAATTACTGACATTCAGAGAGTTTCAGTGCCACGTCTGAAGCTAACATAATGAATCAGAATAGATTTTGAAGTCTCCTGCTTGAAGTAATAGATATTCCTAAAGTATTGGACTTGGCGTATTCAAATTACTCTCTTTTTAAAGTTGAGACAATAAAGTACTACTGCTTTATTTTTTGTGTGACCCAGCGGTCATCCGTTTCTTTGTGAGCTTGATCCCTGTGCTTAATACTTAAGATATAGGAATAGTTCGTTTACAAAATAAAGGATGTGTGTCCTTTCTCTTAAACTATTGAGTCTAATTCTAGCCTCTGAGGTCCTCTTTGTCTTTCTGGAAGCATTGTCACTCCTTTCTCTCCCTCGGCCATATTGTGAGGCTGGACTATTGGTGGCTTAGTTAAATGAGTTCTTTTCATCAGCAGTCAGAATATCCCTTTCTATTTCACTGAATCACTCACTGGCATCAGTGCCCTGGACTAGAAATGTGGATAAACAGTAGCTCTGAAAGCCTGATAAATTGCATGCTCACTTACAAGGCTAAAGAAGGCCAAGATCGAGGTCATATGTTGGAGCTACGTAACCATGACCCTGGGGTCCATAACAGCGTTAGGAAATAATGCAACTTAAGTTTAAAATTCAAGTGACTTATATTTCTCCATCCTAGCCTGGTCATTTATTGATTTTATTTTGGTTGAGAAGATTAATAATAATATTTAGTTTGTATTACACTTTACGGGGCTAGGATTTAGCTCAGTTGGTAGAGCGCCGCTCTGCAGTCTCTGAAGTTCCGAGTTCGATTCCCAGCACTGCCAAAAAGAGAGAAGGACATGGCATTCCACTTCCGGAGGCAATCCCGAAACAATCAACCATTGAAAACCTTTTAAGGGTCGCTATGAGTATGACATGACTGGATGGCACCTACCAACAACAACAAAACAAACAATTACACTTTATAACTTTCATATGCCTCATTTAATTAACACAAAAATCTGAGACTCATAATATCTGTATTTCATTGTTGTTGTTGTTAGGTGCTGTCAAGTCATGTCCGACTCATAGCGACCCTCATAAGGTTTTCAGTGGCAGACTGTTTCAGGATTGCCTTGGGAGTGGATTGCCAGGTCCTTCTCCCATTTTTGTGGTGCTGGGAATTGAACTTGGGACCTCAGAGACTGCAGTGCAGCACTCTACCGACTGAGCTAAATGCCAGCCCACTGTATTTCATTACAGATAAGAAAACTCACACCCCCAAAAGGAAGGTTACTTTTCTGAGCTCTTATAGTCAGCAAGGGGTAGAGTCCAAACTCAACCTGCACTCCACGTGCCCACCCTGACCTTTCTGACTCCCACCTCAAGCTGTGTGTTTTCCTCATTGTCACACTTGCCTCAGTTTACCTTGGCAAAGGGATGGAGAATGTGTTGACTTCAATCTGACCTCCACTACTCTTTATTTGGGATTTAATTACACACTGATTTACACTGTTACTTGACCATTTCATAAGTTCTTACTTTCTTAATGATGTGGTGAGTCTTTTAAAATGCACATCACCCACCATGCTGCAGAGAACCCAGGGGCCAGGCAGCAAACATTTGCGGGGCCTGCCTGGCTTCTCACTAATGGCTGGGGCTGCACTTGAAGTGACCTGTCTTTCATTACCTCACATCGTTGCCTGTTCAATCGAAGCACCATAAAAGCTGTCCATAAAAACCGTCAGGTTATTTTTTCTCCTCCTATGTAGGCTTCCCCAAAGTCCATCCACTCAGGTACTACATGCATCCACAACTATTTGGCTCCACTCAGAGCATTTAAAATAGCTAATGTGCACTGTAGTGTGGCATTTGAGGTGCGCTGCAGGGGCCTTCGACACGTTGAGGGTCTGTGGAGGTCATTCTCTCCTCGAGCCCGCAGTGGAAACGTGGGCAGGTTCCGTCACGGCAGGAGGGAGGCGGTGGTCAGCGGCGCGCCATCCATCCCCTGCCTCAGCCACCAGCCCCGCCCCGCGCCGCTTGGCTCCCTTCCTCACGGTGAGGACCACGTGCATCGCCTTAGCTCAGCATGGCAATTGCAGGTTCTATTTTGAGATCACCTAGCCTGTGATTTAGTTAAGCCATGTGATGTGCAACCTGCCTTAGGCCTCCTTGGTTCGCAGATCTCTGTGGTTTTCGTTAAACTTACTTCTTCGTATGATTGGGGAATGCCAGCGTTTCCCACTCTCCTCCCCCTCCTCTTCCCTGCTCCCTCTGGCCGCACTGGTGCTGCTGCAGGCCTTGGGCCCTTGGCAGGCATTCCTTCTTGTATTCAGGTTTATTCCCAGGCGCTTGCCTCGGTGCTGGGATGTTAAGGGAGGAAATGCAGGCAGGACCCCTGTGTTTAGGGTTGTGGCAGACTGAGAAGGCACACAGATTCTGATAGGTGCTATAAAGGAAGAGTCACAGGGCGGTCCAGGTGGCTAGAACCAAGACTGGCAGGTCAGGGCGCTCTGAGCTGAGAGCCGAAGCAGAGGGAAGCTTAGGGTGTATGGAGATGAGAGCCAAGGGGCAGGACAGTTACGGCCCGGTAGGATACCTCCCTCCACAGAGTGTGAAGAAGAGCAGGGGGCGAGGGCAAGACTTAGTGGAGAGACGTGACCTTGCCTGGGAGAGACAGGACAGACATCGCTGGGGAGAGTCAGTTCATCTCAATCAGGAATGATGTGTAGAAATCAGTGAAGGAAAGGAGAGGGGAAGAAGATGTCACGTGTTGGACAGCCCCGTTAATGCAGTTATGCTGGCGGGGTGAAGGTGCGCGGTCTTTCAGGTCACAGATCGGTAACATCTTGCACTCAGGGATAGTCCTTGCTTACTTACTACAGCATCAAAGCAATTATCGGGGGGCAAAATCTTTTCCCACTAACCTGAAAAATAAAACACCCTTCTGCAATCCAGCTGATGTGTGCACATCAGTCAAATAAAATGATGGGCGATCACACCCTGTCCACTAGTAACGCCAGGCTCCAGTCAGCAGACTCCGTGAGCTGAAACTCTGAATGAATGAAACCTGCACCTCGGGAGCCTAACTCTTGTGGGAGAGTTCTCCCTTTTTATGTCCTCACTGCCTTGCCCCCTTTCTTTTCACATTCGCTTCCTGGAGGTGATGTGGGACTTCTGCTGCGTGAACTTCCTCAGATCTGGAGAACTTCCCTCACTCCCTTTCCCCCCAGACTTTCATCGTCTTCACTCAGGCATTTCAATAAAAGTAGACTTCAAAGAAAATGTACCTAACGAAATTTAAATCTGAGAGCCCGTGTTGTCTCCCTTTCTCTGTCCTCAATCTTTCTTATAGTGGATGTCATCGGTGGTAGGTGCTCTATGGACAGAGTTCCTAGGGGTCCCATGTAGACATCATCTGATTGCCTCACAACCTTCATCTCCTCCAGAGATGAGGTTTCTTTTCTTCCTCCCAGCACATTGCAGGCTATGCGTATTAGCTGAACAAAAAGATGGCCCCTTTGGGCTACTTGTGTGATCCTTTGTAAACTTTTTCATTTTTTTGTTAGGTGCCATTGAGTCAGGTCTGACTTATGGCGACCCTATGTACAACATAAGGAAACAATCCCAGACACTGTGCCATGCCCGGCCCTCTCTCAGTACTTCCCTGCTATTTTTGCTTCGGGAGTGGATTGCCAAGTCCTTCTCCCATTTTTGCGGTACTGGGGATCAAACCCAGGGCCTCAGTGAGCACAGAGCAGTGCTCTTCTCAACTGAACTAAACCCTAGCCCTGTTCATTTTAGTCGATGTAATAATTGTACTTCTTTATCACCATGGGAGGGGCTAGGATTTAGCTCAGTTGGAAGAGTGCTGCTCTGCAGTCTCTGAGGTCCTGAGTTCAATTCCCAGCACCACAAAAATGGGAGAAGGCCGTGGGAATCCACTCCCTTGGTAATCCCAAAGAAACAATCAGCCATTGAAAACCCCATGAGGGTCACTATGAGCCAGAAGTGACTTGAGGGCACCTAATAACAATCACCATGAGAGAAAAAAATCTTAAGAAAGAACTTACTGTTACTTAGTTGATATAGATGGTATTAAAAAATGGAATTTTCCTCATGACCATGGGTTTTCATACAGACTGTTTATTGTTCTACTATAGGATGAAGAGGAAGAAATCAAACAAGAAATTAACATGTTGAAAAAATATTCTCATCACCGGAATATTGCTACATACTATGGTGCTTTTATCAAAAAGAACCCTCCAGGCATGGATGACCAACTATGGGTATGTAGTGCTATTCAGTTTTGCTTTTATTAACCTAAAGGACATTGGGCGCCAGGTGTCCTAGACTTGACTAGACTTGATTAAATAACTTCAAACTTGATGCCCTTCCGCCCCATGATTCCTATGGTGTTGTTTTCAAGGTCTGCTCCATTTGCTTGTATACTCTGCGTCTTCTCAGTGTCTCTAAATCTTTCTTCCAGTCCTTGATACGCACCATCCCCAAAGCCAGTTGGCAATTGCTGCTTTCCCTCCACTACTTGACAATTCTTTATTGCATTTTAGTACATTTTAGGCACCATTTAATTTCCTGTTTATTAATTATAATATTCTAGTTCATTGAGGTATTCATTATTATTCTCATTCCTTGGACGACGAAAAGGTAGTTTATGGACGTGGGTAAGTAAACTGCTTTAAGGTCTATACAGCTAGCAATGGTTGAGCTAGGATCTAACAAAGATCTACGTGATTCTTTTTCCTCATCTGTCACTCATGTGTGCATGACTCGGAAATATATATTTCAATTCTATGAGAAAAATACCTAACACAGTGTCTGGTGCCATTCCTTTCTTGCATGCCCGGTCCACCTGGCTATGTGCCAGGCTATGTCCTGTGTATGTTTGCCAGGCTATCAGGGAGCTCTGATGGACTGTGCCACCAACAGTAAGTTCAGTATGTTTGGTAGAGAAATCACTCTCACTTATCCCTGCTGTGCCTAGTCCAGATTACTGCCTTCTCTTCTGATTTCTGTCTTGGAACTTGTATTCACTGAGGCCTTCAGCAGGCTTATAATACCATTTAGGGTTGACCTTCCGTTGCCAATTTTATAATCAGCCTTGTAGCATAGGCCCAGTCAATGGAAGCCTAGCCTGTGTGGTAGCCTTCGACTTCTGCTTCTCTCTGTTTCTTAAACTTCTATTCCTCTCATGTGATGCTATTAGATTAATGGCTCTAAAAATACCCTTTTAACCACGTACCGTCCTGCACATCTTTCAGAGATCTTGGTATGTGTCTAACACAAAATTCACTGAAGTATCAGGTGCGCACTAAATGCCAAAGTCCATGCTAATCTATGTGGATCAAGGGATGACTGTTTTGTGGGTGATTTTCAGAGAGCTCAGTCTTGGATAGAAGTTACTCTTTTAATGCATATGACATTTACAATCCAGCTGAGAACACAAAATACATCCAGTGAATGCAGTAGGTGGCCCAAAAGGATATAATAATGTTAGCTCAAAAACTAACAAGATTTTCATGTCACTTGATATTGAATACTCAGTCTTTGCAAGTGAAAAGAGCTGTTGGGAATATTTTTTTTTCCTATAAGACCTATCTCTAGATTTAAAATAAAAGTGTCCTCTGGGGTGAATAAATCCACGTTGTATGAACACATTGAGTTTATGTCCTTTATATGATTTCTGAAAAAATTACATTAGATTTTAATTGTGGTCTCTAAATGTATAGTAGCCTGCAGCCATAGCTCTGTGGCATTGGATCCCGTCAGATCTCAGAAGCTAAGCAGGGTCAGGCCTGGTTAGTACCTGGATGGGAGACCACCTGGGAACACCAGAAGCTGTAGGCTTGGGAGAAGGACCTGGCAACCCCCTCCCAAAAATCAATCTGCCATTGAAAACCCTATGCACAGCAGAGAAGCACTGACAATAGTGTTTCCCCTGTGGTACAGAGGGTCGCTATGAGTCGGATACCGACTCAACAGCACCTAACAACAACAACAAATGTATAGTAGATGTAAATGTGAAGATTAAAAATATAAAAGGAAGTGGATACCATGGCACATGGCTGTAATCCCAGCGACGTTAGAGAATTGGAGGGGTAGCCATTTTTATGTAGTCTGTAGAAAGGTTCTTCATTTGGTCAGGGCTGTAGTTCTAAATTAAAAGAAAACGTTAAGGTAGCTTTTGAACTACATCTTGGCTTCGCACCTGAGGCATGTAGCTCTTTCTAGATGAGTCACACTTGGGGATTCATTTCATCCTTTATGTGAGATGGAACAAATGATATAGTTGATGTTCTCAGATTTGGTATTTATTTACAAATGGTTGGTTGTTGGAAGAAGAGGGGTAGTCAAGCAGGGCTTCACTCATTTTCACTTAGATTTGGTATTTATTTACAAGTGGTTGGTTGATGGAAGGAGAAGGCTAATCAAGCAGGGCTTAACTCATTTTCACTTAGATTTAGTATTTATTTACAAATGGTTGGTTGATGGAAGGAGAGGGCTAGTCAAGCAGGGCTTCACTCATTTTCACTTCTGTCCTAACCCTCAGATTTTTTTAAGCTGGAAGGAAAATTAGTTGTCATTCCTTTCCTGGGTCCCAGTGAAGTTAATTGACTTTCAAGACCTCAAAGCACACTAATGGATGATGTAGGACCAAAATGCAGACATCCTCACACCTGGCAATTTAGCTTGGTCTAAAGTTCTGTGAAGGCATAAGAGATGTTTTGAAAAATGAGCAGAATCTTCAGTCCTTTTTCCAGTTGGCATTTGGGGAAAGCAGCAAGCCTTACTTGCATCTTTATGGGATTAACAGAGGGCGGGAGGTTTGATACTATGGAAGTGCTAGTTCTCATCCTGGCTAATTGCTTTTCCCTTAGAGATGGCTGTGGTAGCTGGGAACTGAGAGCCTGGATGTATATCTGTTCATTTATTCACTCAGCATTCATTCATTCATTTACCCTATACACACACACAACATTTTTGCTACAGATCACAAACATTAAACTTGGTGAATAAGAAAACTACAGAAAATGCTGGAAGCTGATGAGTGCCTGGTACAGCAGGGAGAGGCTAAAAGGAAGTGCAGGTCAGGGCTACAGGGTGCTATGGACTGAATATTTATTCCCCCCAAGTTTACATGTTGAAATTCTAATCCACCGTTGTGATAGTGGTGGGAGTTAAGGCTTCTTGTGGTGCTGGGGATTGAATGGAGGGCCTTGTGCTAGTCAAGCTAGTCAAGCACTCTGCCACGGAGCATTCCATACCTCGGACCTGTAATGGGGTAAGGCTTCTGGGAAGTGAAGGCGGAGCCCTCCTGAATGGGATCAGTACCCTTATAAAAGGGACCCCGAGAGCTCCTTCTCTCTCTTTTCAAGTAGTCAGCAGTTTGTTATCAGAAGATGGCCTTCACCAGAACCTGACCATGCTGTTGCCCTGATCTAGGATTTCTAGATAAACAACCTTGCTGTTGTTTATAAGTCACCCAGTCTGTGGGCTGTGGTGCTTTGTTACAGCAGCTTGAACTGAGTAAGACGCAGCGAGAAGAAGACTGGTCAGGGAGAGCCCAGCTGTGGATAATGTGGGGAAGGACAGGGAGGGCCTGCTGTGTGCTGGAAATAAAGATGAAGCCCCTGTGACTGGAACGTAGTGAGTAGGAGGCAGAGATGCAGGAGAAATGCAGGGGCCGATCATTCAGGGCCTGATGGGCCATTGGAAAGACCTCAGCTGCGACTCTGCATAGAATGAGGAAGTTCCAAGAAGGCCGTGAAGGTGGAGGGACAGGATCGGATTCACCAAGTGCTCGGGTCCCTTTGGTTGTTAGGTTGAGAACAGACTGGATGGGGCAAGGGTAGAAGCAGGGTCACCCTTAGGGAGACTTTCAGTGAGTTGCTCTCCCTCCAGAACTTCGTCAAGGGGGACATACAAGTAGTGAGTGCTTCTAAACGGAGGAGAGAAAGGGGAGAAATCGCATCTTCGCCTGTTTCCCCACCTGCGATTCAGTGCAGGTGGCAACATGTGGCAGTGAAGGGGCCCCCCATTCTGCTGGTTTGGAAGATAGAGGGCCTGGCATCTGTCAGACTCAGGTCCGTGCCGAGGGCTGTCCTGACCATCCCCACTCAGCATGTGTCCAGCAGCCTCTGTGTCACAGAGGATGATGTGAAAGCCAGGAAAGGCCTCAGAAAGGCAGGGGCACCATTTCTTTCTCCAATTCCACTTATGTGTGATAACAAACTAAGGAGGAATTTGGAAAAACTAAAGGTAATATGGGATTTAGTTCAGTCGGTAGAATGCCGCTCTACAGTCTCTGAGGTCCTGAGTTCATTCCCAGCACCACAAAAATGGGAGAAGGACATGGCAATCCACTCCCAAGGCAATCCCAAAACAATCAGCCATTGAAAACCCTATAAGGGTCGCTATGAGTTGGATACGACTCGAAAGCACCTAACAACAACAACAGAAACAATATAGAGACATAATAGGAAATTAATATCAGATTACTATAGTAGTGGAGATTTGATTACCGAATGTAATAATGTTTTCTTCTTCCAAGGCCTCTGACTCACTAAATTTGGGTCATTAAAAATGGTAGGCAATATTTGTCACCTGCTTGTCAATATGCCAAGTATCGTGTTTGTTAACTTTGTCATATTATTCCATTATATCTCTCTAGCCACTCCATAAATTAAATGCTATCTCCAATTTACAAATGAGGAAAATAGGCTCAGAGAAGTTAAGAAGTTTGCCCAAGGTATCAGAACTTATCTGTGATGAAGCCAGTGATTTCAGAATCACACCCTTAAACCCAAGGCTTTTCTCCTTTTGGTCATAAAAAATGGTTCAAATGTCAGAGATTGGTGTTCCAAATAGGATTGAAGCTTTGCGTCCAAGTAAACTTATTTCAACTTCAACTTTAATCTTCATTCCTCAGTTTCCCCAATATTCAGAGGATAGTGAGACCTATTAACTATTGGTTAGACTACTGTGAAATCTAAGAACTACATTTTTGAAAAGTACATTCAACCTTTCAGGAATGTTTTATCAAATAATTGCAAAGGTCACAGACAGTTGGCTCTTTGGACTAATGGCATTTTGCTAGGATTACATTGGTATAAAAATATTATTATGGATTATATAGAGACATATAACACCAAGAACATCACTTTCTAATATTTATTCTTTGGGTCCAGACTAACTACGTAAAATACTCCCCCAGATATCGTTTTGCTCATGGCTGGAGGCCAGGGGGTTGCAATATCTCGCCAGTCAATAGATGTGCTGTTTCAGGTGTCTGATTGAATTACAATCTAGGCGAATTCTATCAGTCTTATTGTAGAGATAAACTGTTGTTTAGTACTAGCTCTTTGTGGGAACACAACTACTTCTGATAATGGCCAAGTAATTCTCCTTTATCAACTGCTCTGGGTCTGATCCGGAAATCAAAAAAAAAAAAAGGAGCTCTTTCAATAAAGATTCTGATCTCTGGGAAAGAAGTGACACTCTGACATACCACATTACCATCTCATCCTGCCTCATCACAGACACAGAACCTCTCCTGTTTTGCTGTGAGCCAGGCACTGGGAATGAGGGAGAAGTACTATCCACTAAGCAGACTAATTTCTCTAAAATTAGAGCGTGAAATTACACATAGTTTGATGTCTCTTTTGATACCACCATAACAATCACAGGGCTAGACTATCTTGTAGGAGGAAATAAATTTCTAATTAGCTTCTGAAATGTAGGGTGGTCAAGTAAGATAGCAGATGATTGTTACTGTAATGGCTCAATAAGCCACTCATTACATTGCAACGCTGCAGACTTGCGGAGCTAAGAGTAAAGGAATGAAATCGTATGCATTTGAGGGACGCTCTAGCAGTTGACTGCAACCTGGCCTATGAATCCAGAGACTTGAATTCTAGCTTTAGCAGAGGGCTTTGTCTTTGGTGCTTGGTTTCTACCTTTATAAAAATAAGAATGTTGGACTAGGTCTGAGTTTGCACACTGGCAGCCCAGAGGCTAAATATGCTTAGTTCACATAAGGTTGTTGTTGTTAGGTGCCATCAAGTCCTGTCCGACTCATAGCAACCCTCATAGGTTTTCAATGGCTGATTGGTTCGGGATTGCCTCAGGAGTGGATTGCCACATCGTTTTCCTGTTCTTGCGGTGCTGGGAATGGAACCTGGGACCTCAGAGACTGCAGAGGGGCGCTCTACCAACTGAGCTAAATCCCAGCCCCTCACATAAGGTAGTGGTGTTTTAATTAAGCCAACATTAGAAATATTGAGCAGTTTCACACTAAAGTTTAGACTCCTTGGAAAGTTTTGAAAAAATCAAACAATCTAGAAATAGCGGCAGGTACGTTAGCAGTATACCAGCTGTTCCCAGGACACAGGCCACTCCAGTGGGCACCAGAGCATCCATCACTGGCCTTGTCTTCCACACACACTTGACTACATGCACTTATATTACTTGCCCAGCCTCTGAGTAAAATCATCTCAGAAGAGTATGCTGAGATTATGTAAGACATGAACTTGTTTAACTACCAATGAGAGCCCCTTCCTAGAATCCTCATTGATGTTGTCCACCACTCCCAAACCTAAATCTGCTCTATTTGGGGTTTACATTGCTATTTCTCCTTGGCAAAAAAAATCATGCCCATTTCCTTTTCAGCTGTTTCAAGATTTAAGCATTAGGTGCTGCAGATAATCTATTCAAAGTTCAGCCACCTGAAGCTGAGCCTTTTGAACAATTGGTTAAAATTTCTCTAAGTTCTTTGTATCGGAAATGAGACTTAAAAATTTTTTTTCATCAGTGGTGTCGCATTCAGGAGCAAAGAAGTCCTTTCCTTCATAGATAGAAGCTAGGCCACTGGTCTGGAGAATTGTTTGAATCTTGTTACATGTAAGCAGAAATTTTTTAAGGGTGAATCTGGTAAATATGGAATGTGGAAAATGTAAGAGGAGTGATTGTAGGCAGTCTGCTGGCGTCAGACCTTTACCATTGCATGACCTGTAGAAAGAGCATGTGAGGTATGCAGATATAAACACAGATCTAAAGCTTTAGTTAATTGAGTTCAGCCCCAGTAGAGCCACTTTGATCAGCTAATGGGTGATTCCTTGATAAGAATATGAAGCAGATGTCTTCTTTTATCCCGAAGAAGAATTTCACTTCAATTGTGTTTAAACTGCTTTTCACCTTAGCAAAAGGAAGACTTTATATATGCCCAAAGTCCTTTTGTTAATGGTCTATGCAACCATTCTGGTTCCTTTTTTAGGATAATTTTGAGCCAGTATTCCTATTTATATTGGGCCTTTTCAAACCCTCAACTACCAAGATGCTTCATCTCAAATTCTCTAAGGCTAGTATTTTTTTTTTCCTTTTCAACCTGTCTTGAAATTTTACTTCCCTATTCTCCTTCTAGATTCTTCTGCTTGGGTGTAACATTCTGAGATGCAGAGCTGTGTGTTTCTTACATCCTTAAGTTTTGTTCCTTCTTCCCTTCCTTCCTTCCTCCCTCCCTCCTTCCCTCCCTCCCTTTGTTCCTCCCTCCCATCTTTCCTTTCTTCCTCCTTCCCTCCTTCTCTCCCTCCCTTCCTCCCTACCTTCCTCTCTTCCTTCCTTCCTTCTTCCCTCCTTTCCTCCCATCTTTTCTCCCTCCCTCTCTCCTTCCTTCTCTCCTCCCTTTTTTCCTCCTTCTCTCCTTCCCTCCCTCCCTCCCTCCCTCGCTCCATCCCTCCCTTCCTTCCTCCCTCCTTTCCTCCCTCCCTCCCTCCCTCCCATTCTCCCTCCCTCTTTTCCCTCCTTCTTTTCTTCCTTCTCCTCATTTTATTGACACAGGTCCAATTATGTAGCTTAGGCTGGTCTTGAACTTGTGATCTTTTGCCCTCAGCCTCCTAAGAGCTGGGGTTACAGCGTGCATCACCATGCCCAGCCTCAAGGTCAGTTCCTGGAATTGGTTCCATGGACAAAATGTACATGTAGTGATTTGCTCCTACCGAAAAAAGTTCTGCAGAAGCTCTTGTATGCTTGCTGTGAAATTTGAGCCCAGACACAGCTCTCTAGCATTTTCTTGACTGGTGCCATGCTGACTCCTCGGTGCCTGTCTCCTTAGACACAGGCGAGCATGTCCACTGGGCTATTCCTGTGGGCAGGTTTCTGGGTGCTAAAAATACGGGCTGGCTCAGTATATCCAAAGTGTCTTTGTCATCGTCAAAGTATGTTGTTGTTGTAAGGTGCAGTAGAGTCGTCTCCGACTCATAGCGACCTTCATGAGGGTTTTCAATGGCTGACTGTTTCGGGATTGCCTTGGGAGTGGGTTGCCATGTCCTTCTCCCATTTTTGCAGTGCTGGGAATCGAACTCAGGACCTCAGAGACTGCAGAGTGGCACTCTACCAACTGAGCTAAATCCCAGCCCCAGTGTTAAAGTATAGTTGTTGGTTATCCAGAAGCCTTATTGACAAAGTTCGGGACACTTCACATCCTTGGATTTATCTTTTTATCTTTGGATAACTTAGAATTTGGAGTTCAAGAATTCTTGTTTCAAGTCTAAAATTAAAATGGAAAAAGCCAAAAGAGTTTATTTTTCCCCCCAAATACACTCTTGTTTAAAAATGAATACCAAAGCCTGTTGAGGTTGCTTTTTAAATTTTCAGTTCCCAACAATTTCCTTTTCTTTGAGTCAGTTGATTGAAGTGATAAATGTCTTTGTCTGGGTAGCAACCTACTTTTGCATTTTGTGTTTCTCTCCCACATAATTCATATTGTGAAACTTTGGTTTCGTTTACCTTCGGTACACGAAGCAGCTTTTTCCAACAAAGTTGCTGAGTTTGAGTTTGGTTGAAACCCTCATAAATCATGCAGATGAGCTCTGTGGCTATTCCCAACCACGTAAGATAAAAATATCTGCGCCTTGCTGGGGTTTTTGGACCTTCAAGGTCAATAGGCTGCTCCTTGGCAGAGTTGTAAATTCTTAGAAATTCCTTTCCCATCTTTTGCTCAGAGTGTTTCTTCAACTGCGTGGTTTATTTTAGGAAGCCCTTCATCTGCCTGCTTCTCTTCCTCACCCCTGCCTCCTAGCCCTCCTTTCACTGTTAAATAAAAGATCTGTTAATAGTCATTTATTTTTGTGGGCGACTGACTAGTGACATTTGGAAGGAATGAGTTCCTGTCAGGGTATTCTGGTTTAGTGCTTGCAGCTTTTAAATACCACCTTAAGTCCCTGTTTCTTGTTACCGGAACTCAAAACCAATGAACCAGCAAGTGAGTGAATACTTCAGGGATCTCAGAAATAATCCTAGCTTCTGAGAATAACCTTTTTTAAATTCTCTCAGGGGTTATTGGGGTTGGAAAGGGAAGGTTAAACGTGTCTACATCTCATGATGCCATTCTGGAGGCCCCTTGTCTGTGCCTTAGGAGGAGTTGAGCTCAGGGTGGGCTCACAGCTTCTCAAACTCCTCTGCGATCAGTTGGCCAGATATTGTTGTTATTGTTAGGTGCCATCGAGTCTGTATCTTGTGTCTGACTCATAGTGACCCTATGTTACAACAGGCAAAACACTACTGTCAGTGCTTCTCTGCTATTCATAGGTTTTTCAATGGCAGATTGACTTTAGGGAGTGGGTTGCCCGGTCCTTCTCTGAAGTTGGTCAGATATCTCCCCTTAAAAATTGTCCGGGGGTGGGGGAGCACAGAAGGGCAGAATAAGTATCTCCAACCCTAGCCTTTGTTTGTTTGTTTTTGTGGGGCTGAGGAAGGGACCCGTGGCCTTACATGTGCTAGGCAAACAATCTACCACTGAGCTATATCCTCAGCCCACCCCGCAACCTGTAAGAGGGAATATTATGCTTTGTCAGAAATATAAGACAACAAAAAATAAGCCTGCAGCCTTGCCACTGTGGCATCCAATCCCATCAGACCTCGGAGGCTCAACAGGGTCGGGCCTGGCTAGTCCTTGGACAGGAGACAGCCTGGGAACACCAGGTGCTGTAGACTTGGGAGAAGGACCCAACAACCCACTCCCCAAAATCAATCCTCCATTGAAAACCCTGTGAATAGCAGAGAAGCACTGACAATAGTGTTTCGCCTGTTGTACGCAGGGTCACTATGAGTCAGACACTGACTCCAGGGCACCTAACAACAACAAAACATATATAACAATTGGCCATAGGAATTGTGAAATATGTCAGAACTCCTGTTTCTAAAAAATTACCCTTTTTTATTTAGACAAAAGTAACTACCCACCTACCCACGTCCATGTATCCCTTTTCCTGATAATCTGGTTGGGTGGTAGTGCACTCCTTTTAGAATACCTCCTCCACACCAGGCCCCTGCCCCATCCCCATCTGCCTGTGTATGTTTCGCTCCCACCTTCAAGTTAACCTCCCTTCTTTCCTCCCGAGTGACATGCAGTTCAGTTCAGCCTCTGACCTGGTTATTCAGGTGGTGGTGATGAGAGTGTCGCATGTAAGAGTCCTTTCAGCCTCCCCTTCACCCCGCCTGCCCACCTCCATCACCACCACCTTCCAAATAAAAGGACCCATCGTCCTGGAGAGGAGCACTGTGTCTTCTCGCTGAGTGGTACAAACTTGAGCAAAATGACACGTGTCCTTGGTAATGGTTCACGAACAGAGGTTTTACCCACTGCGCTTTACCCGCCTCTTTGAGCCTGTCTCTTCACCATCGAGTGAAGTGGACCTTCAGAAGCTGTGGATGCTGTTCCCTGCTCCCCAGGCAGAAACTCTTCCTCGTTGCTTTTCTATAATGCAAGCAGACCAGATGGAAAAATAATCAATATATTTTGAGATTTCTGGCTGCTCTGAGCATTATACACATGTTGTTGTGGTTAGGTGCCGTCGAGTTGTGTCTGACTCATAGCGACCCTCATAGGGTTTTCAATGGCTGACTGGTTCAGGATTGCCTTGGGAGTGGATTGCAATGTCCTCCTCCCATGTTTGTGGTGCTGGGAATTGAACTTGGGACCTCAGAGCTGCAAGCAGCGCTCTACCAACTGAGCTAAATCCCAGTCCTATTACACACATAGCCATGATTAGTGTTCCCTTCATTACCTATAATGTTGATCCTTTTATTTGGTATTTTATCATATGGTGATAGTGGAGAGGGGGACATTGCCTAGCCCAGGGAGGTTAGGGACTGTGCCCAGGGTCACAAAGCTTGTAACTGAGAGAACAATGTGCTTTTAGCTCTGTTCTGTTTACTTAAGGAGTGTATATAATGGATGAGACTGAGGACCAGAACCAAGCTCCATTTCCAAGTCAGTAAAGGAATTAAGGGAAGGAGAATAACAAAACAACAGTTTTTGTAAGTCACTAAAATGTGAATCACTTAGCCCAGTGCCTGGCACATAGTGGGTTCTCAGTAAATGTTAGCAAGGATTATTGCCCCACTAAAAACTCTTTGGGAACTTTCTTTCAGGGAGAATATTAATGTTCTATTATTTCTTCCTTGTGAGATGTGAAACTGTTGACTTATCACTGCTGAGCGGGCCCTGTGGAGCCCTGTCTTTGTTTATTAATGAGATGAGATTACTTGTGGGTTTGGAGACCCCCACTGGGTGGCAGCAGTAATTATCACTGTTGCTGTGTGTCTGCAAAAGCCCACTGCCAGCAAGTGCTGGTTTCTTTCTTTCTTTTCCTTTTTCTTTTCTTTTTTCTTTAAGTCCCATTACATAATTTAACAATCATTTTGTTCCATAGCAAGATGAAAAGAATTTGGCAGCCTTCAGGTGGAGCTGAATGGCGGAGCAAATTATAGAAATCACTGACATTAGTGCCTAGCTAAAGTAGGATTATTTCCTATGGGATATTTGAAGGTATTTTGTCCAGTCTAATTTTGAAAGACTGGAATTGCTGGGCTTCCACTGCTTTCCTTGGGAACTATAATTACGCGGCCTAATGGAGGCCCATGGTGGGACATTTTCTCCAGCTGCTAGGAGCGGTGAATGTATTCATAGGAGATCTGGTCACTGTGTTTTTCAAAATGGGATTTGGAGAAAGGGCACAAACATGTTTTGCTCACTGGAGAAAATATTTTTTTTTCATTCTACCCAAGTGTGTGTCTTTGGCCCACCCTGCTGGTGTTGAACAATGATTTGTTACATAATGTGATTTTCTTCAACTTTGTATTATGAAAGATCCCCCAAAATACACTGAAGCAGACAGAACAGTATAATAAACACCCTTGGGCCCCAAACTGGCCCCAGCAGCCCTCAACCAGTGGCTAATCCCACTTCATCCATATTTCCCCCTGTCTAGTATTATTTTGAAATAAGTCTTATTTATAACATTTAAAAAAAATTCTGGTAAAATACACATATCAGATTTACCTAAATTTTAACCCCCTTAAAATGTGTGATTTAGTAAGCATTCAGTACACTTACCATATTGTACAATTGTCTCCGCTATCTAGTTCAAGAATTTTCTATCACCCCAAAGAAAATTCTGTACCTGTTAAACAATTCCTCTTGCCTCCTCACCCCTGCCTGTCCCTGGCAGTCACTGTTCTGTGGTCTGCCTCTAGGGATTTGCCTATTTTGGATATTTCATATAAATGCAATCATACAATATATGGCTCATTTTATCTGGCTTCTTTCTCTTAGCATAATGTTTTCATGATGCACCCGTGTTGTATCATGCATCAGTATTTCATCCCTTTCCATGGCTGAATAATATACCATGTGTGGAAATACCACATCTCATTTATCTGTTCATCTTTGGGTGGACATTTTGGTTGCTTCCACCATTTGTCTGTTGCGAATAGTCCTACTGTGAACATTCTTGTACAGATTTTTGTTTGAACATCTTTTACAATTCTCTTGGTATAAAGCTAGAGGTGGAATTACTGGGTCCTATATTGAGTCTTGGGAGAAGGACCTGGCAACCCCCTCCCAAAAATCAATCTGCCATTGAAAATCCTATGAACAGCAGAGAAGCACTGACAATAGTGTCTCCCCTGTTGTACAGAGGGTCGCTATGAGTCGGATACCGACTCGACGGCACCTAACAACAACAATATTGAGTCTAGGGCTGGGATTTAGCTCAGTTGGTAGAGTGCTGCGCTGCAGTCTCTGAGGTCCCGAGTTCAATTCCTAGCACCGCAAAAATGGGAGAAGGGCCTGGCAATCCACTCCCAAGGCAATCCCGAAACAGTCAGCCATTGAAAACCCTATGAGGGTCGCTATGAGTTGGATACTGACTTGACGGCACCCAACAACAACTACAACATATTGAGTCTATGTTTACTGAAGAATTGAAAAACTACTTGCCACAATGGCATACCATTTTACCTTGCCATCGGTAATATATGAGAGTTCTAATTCCTGTACATTTTTAAACATTATTGTCATCTTACTGGGTATAAAGTGACATCTCACTGTGGTTTTGTTTTTCATTTTCCTTCTGACTGCTGATATTGAACATCTTTTCACATGACTGTTAGTCACTTGTGTATCTTCTTTAGAGACATGTCTATTCGAGTCCATTGTCCATTTTTAAATTCGATCTTTACATTGTTGAGTTGTAAGAGTTCTTTATATATTCTGGGTACTAGACCCTTATCAAGAATAGGATTTGCAAATCTTTTTAATACTCTGGGTTGTCCTTTGGACTTTCTTAATAGTGTCCTTTAATACACAAAAGTAGTTCAGCAATAGTTCTCTAATAGATGAAAATTTTTTATATAATCACAAAATAATCATCACACTTTAAAAAGTACTGGCTAAGTGTCTTTAGTATCAGATATCTAAGACTGTATTCAGAGTTATAATTGCCTTAAAAATTTGAACAGCTGTTTCTTTTAAAAAAGTGTCCAAATAAGGTACATACATTGCAATTTGTTGGTATATTTTTAAAGTATTCTAAATCTATAGATTTCCCTTCCACATCTCTTTTCTTCCCCTTTGCAATTTATTTTTGAAGAAACTATTTGTCTAGACAAGTTTCCTGGTCTAGATTTTGCTGATAGCATTCCCATGATACAATGTCCCTCTCAGCTGTCTGACTTCCTGTAAGTTGGTGATTGGTTGGAGCTAGACCCTTGAGCAGATTCAGGTTTTTGTTTTTTTGTTTTTGGCAAGACTGCCTTGTAGGTGATGTTATGTGCTTTTATCAAGAGACAAATCATATTTAGTTCTTACTTTCTAATGTTTTGCAGCCATTGATGAACGCTACCTAAATCAGTTAATTTATTAAGAGGTACAAATTAATTCTACTATGTTTTTCTTATTGATTAGATGGCATAAGCTACTATTATGAATAGACACTTTACACATTTTATTATTTAATTTTCAGCGTTAAAATTTGTGTAAGAGAGCCAGGCATGGTGGTGCACTCCTGTAATCTCAGGGACATGGGAGGTAGAGGCAGGAGGATCTCAAGTTCAAGGCCAGAGACAGCCAGTGTAACATAGAAAGACCCTATCTCAAAATAAAAACTAAAAAATGACCTGAGGGTATAGCTCAATGGTAAAGCACTTGCAAAAGATGCATGAGGCCCTGAGTTCAACCTCTTAGTACCAAAAAAAAAAAAAAAAATGTATAAGAAAAGCAAGGCAAATTCTTTCCCTTTATTTACCAATTCTCAAAATAATAATTTGGTTCTTTATTTCCTTTAAGTAGTGCCAGTTTTATTCTTGGGGAGTGACTTCATTAATGCATTTAATTAAGTATATTTTCTGTGTTTCTAGATAATGCCATTAGTGTTGTCAATGCTTAAAATATCCTGTATTTGGGCACTGGGAATTTTCAAGTTGACTCTGGAGTGCTTTTTGATGTGATTTGGTGGTCTTTGGTAGTTTCCTGTCTATTACATATGGAAGTGTCCCAACCTTATCTGGTTGGAATGTAGTTTATTGTGGCATTTCCCAAATTTCCCTACAAATGCTTCTTACTAGCCTTGAAACTTCCCCTGGCTCCTTGGAGAAGATGGGAGGTTTCTTAAGAAACAGCCTTTGTGGGATCGTAAGAAGTCAGATCAGAATAGGCACTAGACACTCACTCATGAAACTCGCTTCATGAGTTTCTCTTGGGTTTTTATTAGGCATACAATGAAGAAAGCATAATTTCTGCCCAAAGAGTTTACACCTTCCTGGGTATCTTACAGGACTTAGTGACCCAGTGCTGATATCAGAGATGCACATTTGGCCAGAGCCAAAATCATCAGTGCAATTTTATTGCATCTCTGTTTTAGGTTAGACTCTACTATGGAGTCAGGGATTGATTACTAATTATTCTGAATTCCTTTTTACTATAATTACCAAAAAAGCGATGCAAGTACTAATAAGGTGGCTTTTGTTAAAGACTATTTGAAGAAGGAGAAAGGATGAAATGGATGTGCTTTTCTAAGCCTAGAAAATGGATGTGAAATCACATAGATTGCTTTCCTCTTCTACTCTCTACTTTGCTACTAAGTAAGGGCAACATTTATTTTCTGCCTGTTTTATAAAGTTGCTGAGTACAGTAATGAGCTTATATTTATAGAGTGTTTGGAGCTTTTTGGATGAAAGTTGCTAAATTAGAGTTTATTGTTTATTGAATTTATTTGATGTGTCCAACCTCCTGGGAACATTTGCTGAAGTTAATTAAAAGCAGATAGTCCCCTCTCTGACAGCTTACAATACCACTTACAAACCAATAACAGAAACAGTGTCCACTGCTGTGGTCTTAGCTTGGTACTCCCTAGACAACTATAGTTCTTTGAACAGGAGAAAGATTCTATTTGTGGGACACATGAGTTCATCTGATGGGTAAAAAAACCACAGAAATATTTCCAACCTTGTCCCAGCCACTTACCTGCCCCTGTTTTAAAAAAAAAAATACTTAAAATATGGAAATTTTTCTTGGCTTCCAACTATAATGTATTGATTGAAAAATTATCAAATAATCTTTTCTTTTTGTCATTTTAGAAAGAAATTAAGACAGAAGTTTATGTTTTATATATTGCTTAATGTTCACATTTTCTCTACAGGAATGACATCCCCCAAAACCTAACAGTAATTATAATGTATGATGCTTTTTTAATCCAACCAAGTGAATGCTGTGAAATATAATTATACTAATGGCTTGTTGGCTTCCTTTGCTAGTTGGTGATGGAGTTTTGTGGCGCTGGCTCTGTCACTGACCTCATCAAGAACACAAAAGGCAATACGTTGAAAGAGGAGTGGATCGCGTACATCTGCCGGGAGATCTTACGGGTAGGTGACACATGGGGACTGGCCCACCTCCCAATGTCTTCAGGCAACACACGACATGTTGGGACGCGTTGCCTCCATTCTATCCTTTTAGTGAAATCTGTAAGCAGAGCAGAGATCCCTCTTGTTCTAACAGTGATGGCGGAGGTGGTTTGGCTGGTGGATTTGCTCTGGTGGAAGTGAGAGCCATTCTGGACAGGCCTGTGCACTTCCATTTGCTGGGTTGACCTTGCTAGGGGTTCACTGTCAATACTGTTTCCAAGTAGAAATCAGATTTTAGATCATAAGGATAATGTCCTCCTTAGGAAATGGATTGTTTTAAGAGATATTTTGATTGGTCATTTGAGGTAGCCATTTGTATTATAACTAACGTTGTAATGCCTCCCTACCACATAAAGTGGATAAGGATTATATGGCTTTAATGATTTTTGTGCACACAAGTCAGTTCAAATGATTTTACCTTTAAAAAAATCTTTGAAGACAAGCTATGGTGGCACACACCCAACACTTGGAGGCTGAGGCTAGAAGATCATGAGTTTGAGGCCATCTGGATTGTATAGTAAGAACATCTCAGGCCTAGTATGGTCAGTGGCACACACCTATACTCCCAGCGACTCAGGAGACAGAGGCAGGAAGCTCAGAAGTTCCAAGCCAGAGGCAGCCTGCATAACTCAGCGAGACTCTGTCTCAAGATAAAAGGTAAAAATGAGACTCCCTAGGCCAGTTCAATGATAGAGCATTTGCAAGGCATGTGTGAGGTCCTAGCTTCAGTCTCCATTGCAGAAAAACAAAAACAAAAACTTTAGAAGTCACTGAAACCTATCAAAACAGCTGGCTAAAACTAGGCCTGTTTGCTCAATTTTGCCCATAGATCTCACAATCAGGCAATAAAGAAAATAGTGCCATTCACTGAGCTTAATTCAGGAGGAGGAAGGTAATTGGGCATACTTTAGTTTATTCAGACTCATCAAAATTTTTTTTGCTACTAAAATGGAGGCTATTATGTCTATAGAGCATTCTAGATCTGCCCGACAATCATTATTTATAAGCTCTGCCTTCTTAATTTAAGGGTATGAAAGTTAAAATTGCTTTTTACTATGTGTCCAAGATATGCCCACAGACAGATTGTGTGCTGTGGATGGGTGAGTGAATGAAGGTTAAGAAAGAAGGAAGATATAAAAGTATGATGTATAGACATTAAACACAAACCAGATTAAGCAAAAGATGAATAGAAAAATTAAAAGTGATATTGACAATAACATGAAAAAATCAAATACTTAGAAATAAATTTACAGAAGGATGTGGATGATTTCTACCCTGATAACTATAAAATATTGGTGAGATAAATTAAAGATGACCTTAACAAATGGGGGTGTATACTATTTCTTGAGCCAGAATAGTCAATATTGTAAAGAAATTATTACTTTCCAACTTGATACATAATTTCTTGGAATTCCCAGTCAAACTTTCCATAGGTATATTTGTAGACAGTGATAAGCTAACTTTAAAAAGTTGTATGGAAATTTACAAGGCTCAAAATGACCAAAGTGATCTTAAAGAACAACAAAGGTGGAGGAGTTTATGCTTCTAGTTATCAGAATTCATTTTAAACTTGCTAAGTAATTAAAACAGAATGGTACTGTCACAAGGTTAGACAGTGGCCAAAGGAACAGAATCAAGAGGCTCTGAGTAGACCCATGTCATTTGGACTCCTGACATATGACAAAGCAGCTGTTGCAGATGGGTTAAGGGTGCTCTGAGCAATAAATAGTGCCTGGCCAGTCAACTCTCCATATGAAAACATCAATTCAACACCTGCGTCATACTATATTAAAAATGTGATACTTCATACTATATTAAGTTTTTTCCAATAAATATAAATGTCAAAGAAAAACTAAAGTTCCTACAAGAAAACAGAGTAATACATCCATAACTTGGGGTAGGCAAACAAGATTTTTTGAACAGAACACAAAACGCAATTTGAAGGGAGGCACCACCTGACTGCTGATCTCCGTCACATCTGACATTTATCTCCAAGTCCTGAGGTGCCATTAACTTAATTTCAATTCCTCACTTAAAATTTTGCTCAATCCAAGAAAACATGATGGACTATTGAGTGTTCATGACCACCCAGTGAATGACAGGCATTGATCAGGTCTCCAGGGCGTGTTCTGCCCATAGTGCTGGTTTACCCTGCTGGGTGATCCCTCGCGGATCAGCCATTTGTACTCCAGAGTTCTAAGGATAGCAGGAATGTCCATTCCAGACCTCTTTTCAAATACTTGAAAACAGTGGTTTTCTTCCTCCTTCCAATAGTTTCTCTCAAATGACACCAGCAGTTGAGATAAGGCGGCTTACTGTAAGGAACATGTGAACATCTGAGGGTCCCTTGTCACAAGAATTTCAGAGATGACCCTCCGTGCATAGTGTGATCTCATTAAGGGAAGCCTTTGGCTCACCTGTTGCTCTGGTATCTGCTTTCAACCACTTCTGCAGTGAAGCAGGGAAGGGGATCCTCAGTCCCTGTCTTAAGGATTTATGGGATGTTTACATGCTGTAAAAAGCAGATATCTAAATGTGCATGGTGTCCACCCTGAGACAAACTGGCCAGATAAGAAAGCTAGTGTTTTACCCAAACAAGTACCTCAAACTGTCCTCAAGTATGGTGTATGTTTACTGATATTCCGAAACATACATCCGGATCTTTTTGGACATTTATACTCTCATGCTGAATTTCTTCAACAAGGGAATTCAGATATTTAATTTTTGTGTGTGTGTATATCTTATCTCTCAGACTATGATTTTGTGGAGAACAACTAATAAAAGAACATAAAATCATACAGAATAAAATAGAATACTTGAGTACCTAATACCTTGAATTAGTAAGTACTAACATAACATATTTTGATTCAAGATTCTAACTTTAGATTCTTTGGGGTTACAATTTGTCTGGAAAGTATGTGACTACCTCAGAGTAAATCTGTAGCTTGTAGAACTCACACCAGCTGGGTGCCATGGCACACACCTGTAACCCCAGAGACTTGGGAGGTGGAGGAAGGAAGATCACAAGTTCAAGGCCAGAGGCAGCCTGCATAACTTAGAGAGAGCTTGTCTCAAGATTTAAAAAAAGAAAAAATTAAGGGTCTGATGGTGCAGCTCAGTGGTAGGGCACTTGCAAAGTGTGCATAAGGTCCTGGGTTTAACTCCCAGTACTGTAAAAGCAAGCAAACAAACAAAACCCCCACCCTACCACAAAGAAGCCAAAATCAGAGAGGTCCATGGAGTGATGGAACACAATCAAGTGTTCATGCCACTGAGCGATCATCTCAGATAATCACC
Source organism: Pedetes capensis (assembly GCA_007922755.1). NCBI lineage: Eukaryota > Metazoa > Chordata > Mammalia > Rodentia > Pedetidae > Pedetes > Pedetes capensis. The sequence goes on from VMDO01010115.1 coordinate 41,520, forward strand.
ACAATATCACAAATATAAGGCATAAAACATGACAATAATACATTCCATTAGATAACAAAATAGAAATTGTTTTTAATATGAGCTACATTGGCTGAAACCAATGGGAAGGTTCTTGACTGGTATAAAAAATATGTCCTTGTGCTTTGTTCATTAAAATTGTATAACAGAAAGTTAACGGTTAACTTTTTTCTTTTCTCAGTTGTGAGAATAGAATCCAGGGCGTTGTACATGCTAGGCAAGCCCTCTACCACCGAGCTATGTCCCTAGCCCTACTTTTGTCTTTTTAATTCAAATATTGCCCCCTCGAAAGTGAGGATTCAGTTAAAGCAGATGCGTTTTCTGTGCAGCAACTGTACATATGTCTGTTACAAACCAGCAGATGCGGGCAGACCTCATTTCTCAGAACACTGTTGGCCAGAACTCATGAGCTTGAGAACAAAACTGTATCATCATGAGCAATTTCATGGTGGTCTCAGATCGGATCCGTATTTTATATAACAGTGCCATGTGCTTCAGTGTATATCCATCAGCTGCCTACAGGTTTGAACAGCACTTTGAGTATTCGCAAGATGTGACCATCATTCTGAAAGTCTCGCTGGGTGAATTTCATCTGGGGAGGCTCATTAGCATTCAGAATAGTCTGTTTGTGTCTTGGCCTGTATCCCTATTAACTCGCTCAACTCTCCATCCCAACAGGGGCTGAGTCACCTGCACCAGCATAAAGTGATTCATCGAGATATTAAAGGACAGAATGTCTTGTTGACTGAAAATGCTGAAGTTAAACTAGGTGAGAACAGAATCCCGTGAGCCTCCGCGTTGCTGGGCTGGATAAGCTGATTTTAACAACTCTTTTGAAAAATTAACATCTATCTGTCACTGTGGATATGGAGGGCCTTGTTGTAAAAATGGAAAGGAAAATATTTTCTTTGTCTATTTAAAAAGTCTTTTCTAAAAGTATTTTGAAGGATGAGTTGAATCTAGCATGGTAAACAGAAACGTGTGCTTCATCAATGTGTAGAAATAATTGAGATTTTTTTTCAGTAGTGTTAGGAGTGACAGACCTTGAAATCATTTACTGTGTCTCATGTTGTTGTTGTTGTTGTTGTTAGGTGTCGTCGAGTCAGGTCCAACTCTTAGCGACCCTGTGTATGGCAGATCGAAACACTCCCCAATTTTTATTTATCCTTAAACTCATTGTTGTACACACTGTGTCAATCCATCTATTAGAGGGTTTTCCTTTTCTTTTTTTGTTGACCTTCCACTCTCCCAAACATGGTGTCCTTCTCCAGGGATTGGTCTCTCCTGACTACATGTCCAAAATATGTGAGACACAGTCTAGCCATCCTTACTACCAGGGAGCACTCTGGTTGCACTTCCTCTAGGACAGATCTGTTGGTCCTTTTGGCAGTCCTCATAGTTTATTTATATTGCAACTGCAATAATACTGATGACCCAAGTTTTTTCATTGGAAGTATCCACACCTAGGAGAATCAATTCCTGCTATAATCCCATACAGTTAAGTTATATTAACGTTGGTTAAGTTATATCCCATATATCCCATATGGTTAAGTTATATTAATGTTGGTTAAGTTATATAATGTATGGTTAAGTTATATTACTTAGGGCATCTGTACAGAATGGATACTTAGTAAGCTCTCTAGGTTCATACTCATTCCCCACCCCTTATATCAGCCAGAGTTATTAGTGGGGGGATCATTTCCTTCAGCATATCCAGTAGAGCCTGTTGCACAGCGAATATTGGATTTTTCAGGTAAAGTAGAGGATCCCACGTATATTTGCCTGCTTGAGTAAGGGTGTGAGTTGACAGATACCCTACAGGATATACAATTCGTTATCTAGAAAAGGATCACCGCCCATATGATTGTTTATTTTCATAGAGATCTAAACAGTTGCTCTTTCCTTTTGTTAAAATATAGAATTCCCTTTTATTTTGTTAGCATTTGGAGCCAAAATTTCATCTCATGAATATTCTCTTTTAAAAACAAAAGCATACATTATGTAAGCTAAGTAGTTACATACGGGCAGACTAGAGGAGTGATCCTCAGATTCCCTCATCACTATTTAACAGTTATTCATCGGAAGTCTATTGTATACCCTATCTCTTATAAGACCCTTAGATTTTTTCATATAAGCATAAGAGCCCCTGTATGTCGTCATCCTCATTTTATAGATTAGGAAACTCAAGCTCAGAGGTTGATATACTAACTCTAGGACACACCTATACAAGTGGCAGAAATAGGAGTAAACTTGAGTAGTCTGATGCCAGCCCTTAGCTCTCAATCACTTTTTTGTACTACCCTTCATGGCAACCAAGTTTGCCTTTTATTCGACACCTGCTCCTGCTCCTCCTGGAGTCTTGGTGTAACCAAATTCAACACTTTGTGCTTTTCTCATTGGTATTCTTCATCCATTTAAACATACATTTTAAAATTATACATTCAAAGTATCACAGAGTTAGAAGCAACCCAATGTCCATTGATAGTTGAAAAGGTAAACAAAATGCAGCATATACATATGTTGTTGTTGTTGTTGTTGTTGTTAGGTGCCGTTGAGTTGGTATCCAACCCATAGCGACCTTATGTACAATAGACAAAACACCACTTTCAGTGCTTCTCTGCTATTCATAGGGTTTTCAGTGGCGGATTGTTTTTTGGGAGTGGGTTGCTGGATCCTTCTCCCAAGGCTACATATCATTGAAGATTATTCAGTATTAAAAAGGAAGGAGAATATGGTACATTACCACACAGGTGCACTTTGAGGACACTATGCTCAATAAATAAGACAGATGCTGTATGATTCCAGTTATATGAGTAGTCAAGTTCATAGAGACAGAAAGGAGAAAGATGGTTGCCAGGGGTTGGGCTGTGGGGTACAGGGAGTTATTGCTTAGTATGTGTAGAGTCTTGGGTGGGGAGGATACAGAAGTTCTGGGGATGGATGATGGTGGTGGTTACATCATGTTACAGCACTTAATGCCACAGCAGTGTACATTGAAAAATGATTATGTGTTCATTGCAAAAATGGTAAATTGTTATCTATATTTTACCACATTAAAAAAACACATTCATTTTATCACCATATAAAGCTTTAGATCATAGACTTTATTCAATTGTCCTCTCTTTATTAGTGGACTTTGGAGTCAGTGCCCAGCTTGATCGAACCGTGGGCAGAAGGAACACTTTCATTGGGACTCCCTACTGGATGGCACCAGAAGTCATTGCCTGTGATGAAAATCCAGATGCCACATATGATTTCAAGGTATGACATCTGCATTGTGTTTTGAAACTATGCCTAACATTTTTTCCATGGGCTGGGGTTTCACTCAGTTGGTAGAGTGCTTCTGTTGCGCACTCTGAGGCCCTTGGTTGATCTCTAGCACTGCAAGACAGGAGAAGGACCTGGCAACCCACTCCCAAAACAATCAACTGTCGAAAACACTATGAATAGCAGAGAAGCACTGACATAGTATCAGGCATGGCACAGTGGTGGGAAGTGTATTGTTCTGTTGTACATAGGTTTGCTATGAGTCAAACCCAACTCCACAGCATCTAACAACAGCAACATTACTTCCTGGGTTTCAGAGTAGGTGGATTCTCACATGCTTTTGGATTTATGTGACCCAAAAAGAGAAACGAAAAACAGTATTTGAATTCAAAATTGTAAGAGATTCAAGTGAGAATCATTTTAATGAATCCACCCATCATATCTGATTACCTATTTGTGAAAAGATTTTTAAATCAGTTTCTATATTCCTTTGAATTTACTTTTGCTTCTTTTTGGAAGAAAGATCAGATTTACATTTTGGTTATAGTTTAGTTTTTGGCAAAGTATACATTTGGCAAAATAAACAAGTATACAAACTTGTTTATTCACCACCTAGTTCTTTTCAGGGGCTGGGATTTAGCTCAGTGGGTAGAGCGCTGCGCTGCAGTCTCTGATGTCCCGAGTTCAATTCCCAGCACCACAAAAATGGGAGAAGGACCTGGCAATCCATTCCCAAGGCAATCCCAAAACAGTCAGCCATTGAAAACCCTATGAGGGTCGCTATGAGTCGGATACCGACTTGACGGCACCTAACAACAACAACAAGTTCTTTTCAGAATTTATTTCAACTGATACATGAAAACACAGAAGATGTACATATTAGTGGGGCACCATGTAATGTACAACTGTGGCATCCAATCTCATCAGACCTCAGAAGCTAAGTAGGGTCGGGCCTGGTTAGTCCTGGGATGGGAGACCACCTGGGAACACCAGGTTCTGTAGGCTTGGGAGAAGGACCCGGCAACCCACTCCCAAAAATCAATCCTCCATTGAAAACCCTATGAATAGCAGAGAAGCACTGACAATAGTGTTTCACCTGTTGTATGCAGGGTCGCTATGAGTTGGACACCAATTCGATGGCACCTAACAACAACAATGTAATATTTTGACACGTGTATACAGTGCATGATGTTTAAATTGAGTTAAATATATTTATCTTTCAAACATTTATTATTCATTTGAAGTGAAAAGTTTTAAAATCCTTCTAGGTTTTTGAAATGTACAACACTTTGTTTTGTCTAGTCACCCTACTGTGCAATAGCCAATGAGAGCATCTTGCACCCATCTAACTGTAATTTGGTATGCACTTTATACATGCCTCTTGCCTCCAAAGTATGTACTCTTATAGCTTGTTATGTTAAAAGAAACAAATATACGAATTTCTTGTCTCAGGTCACCATTTTCTGATTAAGAGTAGTTGGACTTACTCATTTCTGCTTTGCTCACAGTATAGTTATTCAGGGTTTCCGTTCTGTGAGAATCAAATGGGATTTTGGTAACTATAGTATTTCTCACAGCATGGTGTTATACAGAAATTTGATTTGCACCTTGTTGTTACTTTGTATTGTAAACTGGAATTTTGCTAATAAATTCAAAGCAGTGTTCAATAGACTTCTCCAAAAAGCTCTCCTCTTTTCCATCCACTTAGCCAATAATCAAAGATGAGCTGGGGTTGCTACAATAGCTAGACTGTCAGGTGCTTCTTCAGCAAGAAATGGTGCGATGGGGGACAGTGATGTCCAGGAAGGAATGGTAGGTTTTCAGGTTGTGCACTAGGAAGAGAGACATCCAAGGGGCAAAACTTGATACTTCCTTGTTGTTGTTAGGTGCCGTTGAGGCGGTATCCAACTCATAGTGACCCTCATAGGATTTTCAATGGCTGACTATTTCAGGATTGCCTTGGGAGTGAATTGTCAGGTCCTTCTCCCATTTTTGGGGGTGCAGGGAATTGAACTCGGGACCTCAGAGACTGCAGCGCAGGGCTCTACCAACCGAGCTAAATCCCAGCCCATTAGCTTGGTTTTAAAAGGGCATGGACTCTTCCCCCAATCCTTTCCAAATGCCTTCCCCTTACAGAGAATGAAACTGAGGCTTGGGGTCTTCACCAGTGCATACCCCATTGGTCATCTTCTCACAGTTGGAACTTAAACCAGGTCTCCCAATTCTGTTAAGAGCTCTTCCCGATAGATTGCCCTGCCTGCCCACAGTGCACTTCTATATAAATCTCCAGTTTATCGAATGAAGAGTATATTTGAAGAATTCCTCTTTTAAAGATTGTTTGGTTTTCCACATTTGGGGATCTTCTTGAAATCAGGTCACAAAGGCACAAACTTTGCAGTGTCTTCGGGACCGAGTGTCTTAGGTCATTGACAAAATCATTTGCCTCTTTGGGGAAATGCAAACTTGAAGGTCTGGAAACATTATAATCTCCTGCAAATTTCCTCTTTCCTTCAAAGTTAGTCTCTGTAATAACCTGACAACAATCTGTCTGGAAACAGCTGCCAAGTTAAAAATTAATCTCCTGCCAAAATAAATGGCATTTATTTAAACTGCTAATGATCAGCACATTTGAATAATTCCATTTGCAAATCCCTTCAGAGGAGCCGCTACAAAATATATGTCCCAGGCCAGACATATGTAATTGGCTATAAGCAGTTCTTCAAACTGTAGTTATATTTAACAAGTGCTAACTAGTCTACATCTGGGCCACAGATATTTTGAACTACTTTATAGCATACCATTGTGACTAGCCATATTATATAGGAGGTATTTGTTCTGTGGCATAGAGTAGTTCCCTGTGACTGACTTGTTTTCAGAAAAGTAACTGAAAGAGGGCTTTCTTCCGGCCAAGCCAAAGCTTGGAATGAAGTTTTTATCTTGGGCCTCTTTCCTTAGAGTAGTGATGAGAAATACCATTTGGAATCAATGTAACATGTGTAAGATTAATGCATAACTCTAGGTTTTGACAAAGCCTGGTGTGTGAGTAGCTGTAGGGTCTATTCTGCTGCACTGTTTGACTTCAGAGGTTCTGGAAGTTTCCATGACTCTAAGAGTATCCAGTGACATTTAAGAAATTGAAGATTCATTTCTGTACCTTTTATGGAAAAATAGACTCTTGATGAAGAAAACAAGTTCAACTGTATTGTTCATTTATACTTTATTGTGAATGTGTTTATCAGGATTGTCAAGGAGTGTAGGTCGTTAAGAGGAAGAAGAAGTTGGGCCTGGTGTGGTGGTGCACGCATATAATCCCAGGGGCTCGGGAGGCAGAGGCAGGAGGATCGCAAGTTCAAGACCAGAGGCAGTCTGCGTAACTTATTGAGACCCTGTCTCAAAAAGTAAAAAAAAAAAAATGGGCTGGGGGCGCAGCTCAGTGGTCCAGCACTTGCAGAGCATGCAGGTGCGAGGCCCTGGGTTCATCCCCCAATACCGGGAAAAAGAGAAAAAAAAGAGGAAGAAGAAGTTATAGTAAGACTATGAACTTCACCCATCACCTGTCATGGGCAGTAGAAGGAGCATGGCCAAAAGGTGAATAAGAAAGAGCAGGCAGAAAGGAAGATTTGACGTTCTTTGAAGATTCATGTCAGCGACTTCACAGTCTTAACTGTGGGCCAGAGAAGATGCTAAATGTTCTTTCTGCTTCTTTGTTGGCACATCTTATCTTTTTTTCTGCCCAGTGTTCCTAGGAATTTGGTCTGTCACCAGGGGCAACTTGACAATAAGTTGACTTTGAAAATTGTTTATTCATTCACTCGGTGTGTATTTATTGAATACCCACTGTGTGTAAGGAAGGAACTGAGAGTTATCTGTATAAGCAGTTTCCAACTGGAGAGTTCATTTGAGACCCCATAAAGCTCAAGGATTTGGTCCTGTGTGTTTGATAGTCCATTTGACCCAGCAGGCTATTCCAGCCTCAGCAGCCGATGTCACCACTTTGGGCTTCTGTGCTACAGATCCATTCAGCCAGATGGCGTGTTTAGAATAAAAGATGACTCGAAGACCTTTGGATTTTGTTAGATTCTCTAACATGAAAGCTGTTGCTTGAAAATAAAGGTGAAATGCAAAACAGAATAGTTTGGTTTATTATGTGATTTATTATATACTGGTTATTATTGATCATTGCCTGCAGCCATACCACTGTGGCATCCAATCTTGTCAGATTTCAGAAGCAGAGCAGGGTCAGGCTTGGTTAGTACTAGGAGAGCAGACCGCCTGGGAATACAGGGTGCTGTGGGCTTAGGAGAAAGACCTGGCAACCCACTCCCAAAAAACAATCAGCCATTGAAAGCCTGATGAATAGCAGAGAAGCACTGACAATAGTGCCAGGCATGGCACAGTGTCGGGTAGTGTTTCATCTGTTGTACGTAGGGTTGCTGTGAGTCATTTCTGAATCGACAGCACCTAACAACAAAAGTTGATTATTATTTGATTTGTCCAAGATGTCTTTAAAAACCACTAGAAGATTAAAAAGAAAAACCTACCGTAATTCAGTACGATAAGGGCCTCTGTAGGAAAGGAGTCTGCAGAGCTTATGCTTTTGATTGCAGCCTGGTTTTATGTGATATCTGCAGGGCGCAGTAGGTAACTCCCTGAAAGCAGGCTGTCTCTCACGGAGGAGCCCCAGAAGCTCATTTGCCTGGTGTGTTGGCTTTCCCCTGGAGCCCTTCCTTTCTTGTTTTCAAAAATTCTGTCAAAACACTTCAACTGAAAGGAAAGGTTTCATTTCCCTGATAAGTATGCGGGGCAATAATGAAATCTTTCCCGTTTAATCATAAGCATTCAAAAGATCTGAAATTAATAAAACCGTTCAGAATTCCTAGGCTGTTTAAACCGTTATTTTAAAAACTTACTCTTGAATTTTATTTCAGTTGCATGGAATCTGCCAGGCATTTTATAGTCCTATGTATTTATTGCCTTAAAAGAACCACCCACTAAAGAAAGTTCTCTGTGGCCAAATGGCCATCCATAGGAAACTGATTGAATAAACACTGGGCCTTCTGTCCCATGGAATACTACTTAACACATGAGGGAGTATGCATGTTGGATTTAAAGAAATCACAAGCTGCTATCCCAAGTTGTTGTTGTTGTTAGGTGCCATCGAGTTGATATCCGATTCATAGCGACTCTATGTACAATAGGTGGAACACTATTGTCAGTGCTTCTCTGCTATTCATAGGGTTTTCAATGGTGGATTGATTTGGGAGTGGGTTGCTGGGTCCTTCTCCCAAGCCTATAGCACCTGGTGTTCCCAGGCAGTCTCCCATCCAAGTACTAACCGGCCTAACCCTGCTTAGCTTCCAAGATCTGATGGGATCGGACGCCACAGGGCTACAGCTGCAGGCGCTATCCCAAGTATCAGGTACCAAAACAACTTAGAATATAGTGCTCGTGATATAGACTCACTCCCACCCACCCCATGGACACACACACACACACACACACACAAGCAATATAGAAAGGACTTAGAAAACCCTAGGAGGGTTTCACCTGTGAATAGGGCATGGCGATGTCGAACTTAAAATTTTTTATTTCACGTATCTCTCTGTCCAGTTTAATGGGTGAAAGACGTGGCAACCCACGCCGGAGGCAATCCCGAAACAGTCAGCCACTGAAAGCCCTATAAGGGTTGCTATGAGTTGGACACAACTCGATGGCACCTAACAACAACAACAACAATGATGATAGGAAATGAGGGCTTAAAGCAGCAGCAGTGACTGGCCTGGTCACCAGACCTGACAAAGGACACATAGGTAGTTTGGGTGATGTGGGGTGACTGCTAGTTTGAAGGGGGTGTTTGGAGGATTGGCGGGATGCTACTTGAGAGAGGCATCTTTTCTCTAACCTTCCTTCCTTCCAATGAGATAAACCCAGGATTGCCTGATAAGTGACACCTCTCCATTTCTCTCCCGTCATTCCCCTGTGGTATGTGTGTTATCATTCGGAAATGTCTTTGGCTGGACTTTTATTTCTCATGTTACTAGTAGTCTGGATGTAGGGAGTCCAGGGTTGGAGTTGTACCCATTGATGTCTTCAGAAACCCAGGCTCCTACCTTTCTTTCCTGTCATTATTAGTTGGTTGGCTTATTGCCTCGTGGTTGCAACATGGATGCTGTAGCTCCAGATGTTATATTTTTATTCAAGACGCTAAAAAAATGGAGAAGACTTGGCAAGCTGTATTGCTTCCCTATTTTGGGAAACCCCCACATGTCTGTCAGCTTGTTGTACTGTGTGGGCTTGCATGTTGCTGTGATGTTGAAAGCTATGACACCTGTATTTCAGATAGCAACAGGGCCACCCAAGGTGGACAGGTTTCAACTGAGCTTCCAGACCAAGACAGACCAGGGAGAAGGACCTGGCAGTCCACTCCTGAAAGATAGCCATTGGAAAGCCTATGACCAGAAGAGAAGCACTGTCAAATATAATGCCAGAAAATGAGTCCCCCCAGGCTGGAAGGCATTCAAGAAATGACTGGGAAAGAGTTTCCTCCTCAACGTAGAATCAACTTTAATAATCAGAATAGAGTAAAGCCCCAGGGACCTTCCTTTGCTGATGTGGCCCCAATTCAAAATGAGAAAAAACACAGTGGTTGCAACAATGGGCTCAAACCTAAAAAGATTGTGTGCCTGGCATGGTGTCAGCTAATGCAGTTGCTATGAGTCAGACCTGACTCAGCGACACCTAACAACAACAAGGCTGCAGCTGTAGCCCTGTGGCATCCAATCCCGTCAGATCTTGGAAGCTAAGCAGGGTCGGGCCTGGTTAATACCTGGATGGGAGACTGCCTGGGAACACCAGAAGCTGTAGGCTTGGGAGAAGGACCTGGCAACCCCCTCCCAAAAATCAATCTGCCATTGAAAACCCTATGAACAGCAGAGAAGCACTGACAATAGTGTTTCCCCTGTTGTACAGAGGGTTGCTATGAGTCAGATGCCGACTCGACGTCACCTAACAACAACAACAACAACAACAACAACAACAAATTTTGGGAAAAGGCAGAAGCAGCCAGGAGATGTTGGCTCGTGTGTCATTGGCCATAACTGTGCCACCTCTCTACCTTGGTGCAGGAGAGTCAGGATGGGCAAGTGTCGCTTTCCTGTGCTCTGACACGGAGGCAGCAATGGGAACAGGGGTTGGAATTGCCCACTGAGTTAGCCACCAACAGTGTCTGCCACATGGAAGGAAGGTGGCTATGGAAGACTAAACTGGGCAGTGTCATGTAGGCGTGGAAGAGAAGGAAATTCATCTTCTTGGACCCAACCATATTCTAGGTTTTGTGTTCACAGCATCCGCCCACCCACACAGGTCACAGTCGTGTCCGGCATGCCATCGAGAAGGCTAAGCTCCAAGCAAAGCTCTCTGCACATAACTAAATTCAGAACCTGGATTTGAATCCAGCATGTGTCTGATTTTAAAGCCTCTTCCCTTCCTACCAATCCAGTTGCTTCTAGGAAGCTGAGGCCAGATATACAGCATTCAACTAGGAGGCCTCGCTGAATCTTAGTACCTTGAGTTGCCAGCCCCCAGTTGCCTGGAGGCAAAGCAGGAATCTGGAAGAATTATTTTATGAACCCCCGATAATAAAACAGAGGTGAATCCTTGAGTCCTTACATTGTAATGAGATTTCAGGGAGTCATAGCCGAGGTGGCAGGAGACCCAGGTCTTTTTTTTTTTAACTTATTTTTAATTAGTAATTTTTAATGTACAATGTAATGAGTCTCATCATGGCATTTCCATACATGTATTTCATTGTACATTGCTCGTTTTAACTTCCCCCTTACCCTCTCTGACCCTCCTCCCACTTCCCCTTCCTAGCTCTTTTAAACCCTGGGGCTTGTCATAAATCCCTAATAGAGGTTTCCCATTACTCCAGAACAGAAGGCGTGTGTTATCTGTCCGCCATCTTGACTCCACTCCCCAGGCCTCCTAAATGAGTTGTTGTTGTTAGGTGCTGTCGAGTCAGTATCAGACTCATAGCAACCCTCATACGGTTTTCAGTGGCTGACTGTTTCGGGATTGCCTTGGGAGTGGATTGCCAGGTCCTTCTCCCATTTTTGCGGTGCTGGAAATTGTACTTGGGGACCTCAGAGACTGCAGCACAGCACTCTAATTACTAGAATTTATAAAGAACTCAAGAAAAAATAAACCCAAAAAACCAAACAACCCAATACACAAATGGGCAAAGGAACTAAGTAGACAGTTCTCAAATGAAGAGGTCCATAAAGCCAGGAAACACATGAAAAAGTGCTCAACATCCCTAGCCATTAGGGAAATGCAAATCAAAACAATGCTGAGATTTCACCTTACTCCAGTAAGAATGGCCAAGATCAATAAAACAAACAACAACAAATGCTGGCGAGGTTGTGGGGAAAAAGGAACACTTTTACATTGTTGGTGGAGTTGTAAATTGGTGCAACCACTGTGGAAATCAATATGGAGGTACCTCAAAAAACTAAAAATAGATCTACCATATGACCCAGCTATAACACTATTGGGAATTTACCCAAAGGGAGATGGGTCATCATACCACAGAGACACCTGCATCTCCATGTTCAATGCAGCACTTTTCACAATAACAAGGATATGGAATCAACCAAAGTGCCCTTCAACAGAAGAATGGATAAAAAAAACTATGGTATATATACACAATGGAATACTATTCAGCAATCAAGAAAAATGAAATAAGGTCATTTGCAACAAAATGGATAGAATTAGAGAAAATTATTTTAAGTGAAGGAACACGAGCTCAGAAAGAGAAACAACACATGTTCTCACTCATATAAGGGAGCTGATTCAAAATTACAAGAAGGAAAAATCCTACTCAAAGGTCGGACCATAATAAAAGGGGGGGGGAGATAAGAATGATGTCAATATAAATGGACTAGAAGTTGCATGAAATTGTTCTAACAAGATAAAAAACAAAGACCACTACAGGAAAAGTTTCTATCTTAATCAGAACTGGAACCCAAGGACATATAGAAAAATTCTACTAAGTAAAAGATAGAGAAGACTTGGATGGGAAACTTAGATGGGAAGGAGGGGAGGGGGGGAAGCATAAGGGAGGGTAAGGGGTAACCTATATGAATAATGTTTATCAAATTGCATATATGAAAATTGTCACAATGAAAAGCATGTCAGAATGAATCACATTATGATGTACACTAAAAATTTCTAAAAAAAAAACCCTGGGGCTTAATTACTCTGTGGTCTTGGGTAAGTCACCGCCTTTCCTCTGTGAAATGAAAGGGGGCTAAAAGATCTGCAGGGATCTCCCAGCCCTAGGATGCTTATATTTGCTCCTTTCTCTCATGGATGTTGTACTTGTTCATTTGTTCAGCACATCTTCATTAAGTGCCCAGCATTGTCCTGGATACTTAGAATATGCTGCTGTGGTGGTTGCTAGATGCTGTCAAATCAGGTCTGACTTACAGCGACCCTATATACAGCAGAACGAAACAACCCCAACCCTGTGCCAGGACCATGATCTTTTTTTGTATTTAAGCCCATTGTTGTAGCCACTGTGTCAGTCTACGTAGTTAAAGGTCTTCCTTCTTTTTGCTGACCCGCCACTCTCCCAAACATGATGTCCTTCTCCAGAGATTGGCCCCTCCTGACAACATGTCCAAAATATGTAAGATGCACTCTAGCCATCCTTGCTTTCAAGGAGCACACTGGTACCAGTCAACAAAACAAATATCCCTGCCATATAGGTTTTGTGGTTTTGTGTTCATGGTGTGTGTGTGTGTGTGTGTGTGTGTGTGTGTGTGCACCTGCACTGGAGGCAAGAGATGCAAACAAAAGACATAAAACCTGGCCAGCTAGTGATAGCTGAACAAACGGCATGTCAGAAGGTGATCAGTTGTGTGAGAGACTAATGTGGAAAAGGGTGGGGGATCAGCAGTGCTGAGGGAGGCCACAGTGCATAGTGGATGTGAAAGATTTGCACCTGGATGTTCTGGAGGGAGGAGTCACCTGCACACCATAGGCAACTGCAGCAGGAGGAGAGAAGCTTAACCAAAGACCCAAAGGCCAGAGGGTGCCTGGCTCTTCTGAGCATTTTCTTCCCCATCTGAGGCATGGCCTGGAGCCCTTCTCATCCTGGGGTCCTTGTTTCTATTACCCTGAGTGGACAGCCAAGCCAGCCCTAAGCTGGCTGGACTTGAAGGCCTTTTCATTTTGACCAGGCTGTGGCAGGTAAGGGCACAGGGCCTGGCCTACCCCTTCATCCTTCCACCTCCTTTCATGCTACAGAAATACTCAATTGCTAGGGATTGGGGGGGGGGGAGCTGGGAGAACTCACAAGGCGGGATGATGCTACAGGGTTACCAAAATAGCACAGGGCCCTTGTGAGCTGACCCTCTGTTTCTAGACCGCTCTCCTTGTTTCCAGCCTGACACCTCCCACCTCCGGCACAGCGAGTGACTCAGTGTTTTCATCTCGGTCCTGAACAATTGTCTTTGTCGACTGTAAAGCCAGGTTACAAGACAGCTGCGTTTTCATCGTTACCACTTCCTGCTCCTGGGCCAGCCAATTCTAGGTGGGCTGAGCCTTCCCCTTTAGCTCCGGAAGTGACCTCACTGACCAGTCATTTGCTAGGTTCTGCACATACCTAATGGGGTGGATGTGCTTAAGGAAGCCTTGGCGTCTATCCTGGAAGATAATGGAGAGAAAGGGCGAGCGTGGCCATCTAGAGCTGTGTTGTGAGCAAGGAAGTTACTTGGAATCCAAGGAGAGTGACAGCTGCATGGGTGCATTGTTAGGTGGCCAGTTGAACCAAGTGCTGGTCACAATCAAAGACTTTGCCTCTGAGTCCAAGTGCCAGGCCGACACGTGCCCAGCCACCTGTTCTAAGGTGGCGACCCTTTAGACAAGAGGCTAGATGTCCCAGAAAGCCCCTTCCACGTCGCACAGGCGTCTGCTCAGGTACTGAAACAGGCCTGTGCCGGGTGGGCACGGGAGATTGAGAGATTTCGCTGGAGAGAATGACTCAGCGCAAATTCCATCTTTCTCTTCCACTTACGGGCTAGGATTTAGCTCAGTTGGTAGAGGGCCGCTCTGCAGTCTCTGAGGTTCCGAGTTCGATTCCCAGCACTGCAAAAATGGGAGAAGGACCTGGCAATCGACTCCCAAGGCAATCCCGAAACAATCTGCCATTGAAGACCCTATGAGGGTCGCTATGAGTCGGACATGACCCGATGGCACCTAACAACAACAACTTCCACTTATATCTTTTTTTTCCTGTGCCCTTGACATTTGTTTATGGGAATAGCGAGGAAACTTAACTTTGATCTCTCTAATCAGAGGGAGGTCACAGGAGAGAATTTTCAATAATGTACCGAGTGCGTGAGGTATTTAAAACGCGAGGAGTACGAGAGTCTGTATGGGAATGCAGGCCACTGAACTGAATTTCACATCAGGTTTTCTGACCCACCTACTGAGAATTGGATGCAGCAAGAGTCTTTTTGAGGGTTCCTAACCTGGTTTTCCCCACCTCTTGATTTGACCCCATCTTGTGCAATCTTTAGAGACCACTGAGCCTAGACACAGGGTTTGGCAGAAGCATATTGTTAGAGGTGGAGATTGCATAGGTAAAAGGGGAAGCACTGGCCGGGAAAATTCTGATCAGAGTATAAAAGTCAGTCCAAACATAAGAAAGCATATAAGGATATAAAATCTCTATGTTACATGATGGCTGGGATTTAGCTCAGTTGGTAGAGCACTGCTCTACAGTCTCTGAGATCCGAGTTCGATTCCCAGTACTGCAAAAATGGGAGAAGGACGTGGCAACCCACTCCCAAGGCAATCCCGAAACAACCTGCCATTGAAAACCTCATGAGGGTCACTATGAGTCAGACATGACTCGACAGCACCTAACAACAACAACAACATGTTACATGAAGTTTACTTCTAAGGTAGAGGATATTTAATCATCTATCCAGAAATGCATTACATACCTATGACTGTACCCAGCTTCATACCTCAGTGCCCATCACCATCATCTTCCTCTCCTCATCTTATTAGATTAAACCATAGGAAATTGCTGTTTTGTAGGCTAAAAACAATTGAATATAAATCATACTTACTATATGATCCAGCTGTTCTACTCCTAGGTGTTTATTCACAAGAAATAAAAGCATGCACCCAAAGACTTGTACACCAGTGTTTGTAACAGCTTTATATATGATAGCCCAAAGTGGAGACCATCCAAATGTCTATTAACAAATGAACTCATATTCAAAATGTGTCATATAGTGGAGTCTACACAGCAATAAAAAAGAATAAAGCACCAATGCATTCTACAAGAAGGAGAGACTTCAACAACATTACACTAAGTGAAACAAACTGGATACAATAGGCCACTTATTGTATGATTCCTTTTATATAAGACTTTGGAAGACGCAGGCTAATCCATAGTGACAGAAAGCAGATCAAGGGTTGCCTAGGGACAGGGAAATGAGGGAAATGGAACTTGATATAGAAATGATACTGGAGGGACTACAAGGGGCAAGTGGGATCTTTTGTAGGTGATAGGTATGAGTATACATGTGCCACACTTTATCAAGTGGTACACTTTATATGTTGTTGTTAGGTGCCGTCGAGGCAAGTCCGACTCATAGCGACCCTCATAGGGTTTTCAATGGCTGACTGTTTCGGGATTGCCTTGGGAGTAGGTTGCCATGTCCTTCTCTCATTTTGCAGTGCTGGGAATCGAACTTGGGACCTCAGAGACTGCAGAGCAATGCTCTACGAATTGGGCTAAATTCCAGCCCACACTTTATGTATGTGTGGTCGCTTATGTGACAATTATAGCTCAGAAAAGGTGTGCAAACTGTCACATGTAAATAATTTCATATGGTTCAGTTGACAGACAAATTTTAGTGAAGAACTAATTTTTAAAACCTTATGTATTTTTTCCGTACATTTATTGAAAACTTATCATGCATCAGGCAGCAGGAGAGGTCTTGCCAATGAAAAGCAAAGCAAATGAGGCTCTTTCTGCTTTGAAGCCCGGTGGGACACATGGGTTTGTAAACAGACAAGGGAGCAACTGTTCCATGGGAGATTCTGCAGCAATTGCCAGATTTAACCAACTTGCCCTTTGGTGATTGAGTTTCTGCACGTCTCTGCCTTCCTGTTTTTCAGAGTGACTTGTGGTCGCTGGGAATCACCGCCATCGAGATGGCAGAAGGTGCTCCCCGTAAGTACCTTCCTCTGGGCTGAGGTCTGTTGCTGGGCCGCTCTGCAGGTCCTGCCGGCTCCTTGCCAGGAGCTGTGGTTGGTTCACGTCTGCTACGCTGAGCCCTGCATGGGTCTGAGCTGGCATATTTAGAAAGCAGAGCCATCTAAAATCAACCAGGAATCCATTCATTTCAGAGCAGTGTGAGGATCCTGTTTCTGTTAGGAGAAAAGAAAGCACACTTTGGGGGAGTTTTGTTTGTCTTTCAGATGTAGTAGGTAGTATATCTTGAACTACCCTTTGCCTAACATAAAACTCTGAGCAACTCAGAAAGACTGTAAACTCAAACGTACAAACCTTCAAAGCCGATTTTCAGTGCACAGGTTGTATAAATGCTTGTACTCTATCAGTCCCCTTCTTCTGAAAGCACTGATGTTTAGAATTTTAGATTTCCCTGCTATTATTTGAGACAGGAAAGGGCCTGGCAATCCACTCCCAAGGTAATCCGGAAACAGCCATTGAAAACCCTATGAGGGTCACTATGAGTCGGATACCGACTCCACAGCACCTAACAACAACAACAACATTTGAGACAGAGTGGCCAGGACCCCAGGGGTCCTGAGAGCCTCTCAAGTCCCTCGGGATCTGGAGTGTTGTTACTGCAGCGTGTCCCTGTCCCTTGGGTGGTGGCCACAGAACATGCCCCACTGCCTTGCATAGGAAGTGTGACTGATGGAGCCTGCTCTCCCACGGGTGCTCCCCACAGGGGACCAAGCACAGTCGGAACACCAAGGCGCACCCTTCTCTGAAAGACACAGGTTGCTTTATGGGCAGCTGCGGTGGAAGCAACTCCCTATGACTTTGCCACACCTGCCTTGGGTGAAAGGACAGTCTGGGATGCCCCCCCCCCCACCCCTTCTCCTCCCTCCTATACTCAGGGGCAGACTCAGCTGCATTTGACTCTCTCTGCTCTTCTTTCCCCCTCCCTATTCCCTTCGCACAGGACCTTCCCCCAGGAACGTCCTTGCGTGTTTAACGCTGCCCTGGTGTCTGCTTCTCAAAAGGACCTGGATCACAATGAGCCTTTCACCTGCATGATGGGTTTATATGTGACATTTTACCTTTGAGTTATCATAGTTTTCTTATTTCTCCACCTAGAATTGATTGCATTCCTCTATAGTACTATTGATGTGGAATGTTTGCTGACAATATTCCCCTCATCCATGATATTAATAGGTTATTTTTGAATCAGAAAAGTAATATGCCAAAGTCTTAAAACTGTATTATCATCTTGATGAGGGGTGGACAGAGCTAAAAATAAACTCCTACCCACAGAATCCTCTGGCTTTTGTTGTTAGGTGCCCTCTAGTTGCCTCTGACTCATAACAACCCTCATAGGGTTTTCAATGGCTGACTGTTCCAGGATTGCCTTGGGAGTGGATTGCCACATCCTTCTCCCATTTTTGCGGTGCTGGGAATCAAACCCAGGTCCTCACAGACTGCAGAGTGGCGCTCTATCAACTGAGCTAAATCCCAGCCTCTGACTTTTAGGGAACATATATTCTTAAACTATGTAGCAAGGAAAAAAGTACTTCCAGCTGTTTGAAAAGTAAAACAAAGTATTTTGATTAAAATAAGAATGCCCGAGTGGTTTCACTGTAAACAATAATGTCACGTTTATGAGTTCAGACATTTTTACCACTTTCCTTTTTCTGCCACACTCTGTTTGACTTTATCCTCTGGTCTTCCCGGGGCCGGTGAATTTAAAAACGAAATAAAACCCATCATGAAACCTGAAAAGCTACTAGGGATATTTGGAAACAATTAAGTTCTTGGATAGTATTTTCAATTCCAGACATCTGTGTAGACAACATTGTGTTTGGATGAGCCTCCAGTGTGTAAGAAGTGGAGTTTGGATTATCAGATACATTTAATTTTATGGTTTAAGCGTTTGCTAACTAAAAATAACCATCCCCGTTGTAGGTGTCATTGATGTTGTTTATTTTAAATGTCAGCTGGTTACTGGCAACAAAGATGGCTGGCTCTTGGTCCTTTAACTTTCTTTTCTTGAATATGAAGTAAATATGTATTCCCTAGAAAGGTTAACAGGGCTGGGGTTTAGCTCAGTTGGTAGAGCGCTGCAGTCTCTGAGGTCCCGAGTTCAATTCCCAGCATGGCAAAAATGGGATAAGGGCCTGGCAATCCACTCCCAAGGCAATCCCGAAACAGTCTACCATTGAAAACCCTAGGAGGGTCGCTATGAGTCGGATACCCACTCCACGGCACCTAACAACAACAACAACAGAAAGGTTAACAGTGTCTGCTTGAAAGGTGTGGTATTTTAGGAGAGTCCTTTAATCAGACATCAGCTCTTTTAAATGTTTACCAAAAGGAAGCTTTCAGATTTTCTGACCTCATGCGTGCGGATCCTGGGCAGACCCAGGGCGTCATTTGGCAGCATTATCTGCACAGCTAGGACGGACTTGGCCCAGGTCTGTGCTCCTAACTGGAGCTGGCCCTTGTTTTGGTCTTTTGCAGCTCTCTGTGACATGCACCCCATGAGAGCCCTCTTCCTCATCCCCCGGAACCCGGCGCCTCGGCTGAAGTCTAAGAAGTGGTGAGTGTGTCCTTCAGCGTTTCGCAGATCTAAGGGGGAAGTTGGCCTGTGATTCTCTTTGGAAGGAGCCCAGATCCCCAGGCCCTCTGGGCCAGATTAAATTACTATGTACTACAGCTTGGTCGCCTGCAGCTGTAGCCCTGTGGCATCCGATCCCGTCAGATCTCGGAAACTAAGCAGGGTCGGGCCTGGTTAGTACCTGGATGGGAGACCGCCTGGGAACACCAGAAGCTGTAGGCTTGGGAGAAGGACCTGGCAACCCCCTCCCAAAAAAAAATCAATCTGCCATTGAAAACCCTATGAACAGCAGAGAAGCACTGACAATAGTGTTTCCCCTGTTGTACAGAGGGTCGCTATGAGTCGGATACCGACTCAACGGCACCTAACAACAACAACAACAACAACAACAGCTTGGTCAGGCCCTTTCCATAAGAATAACAGCCTCCTTACCTGCTATGCCTGCAGCAGATCCTTAGCCCCACCCCTTCAAGGTAAGGCACTTCAATCCAAAGGGGAGCCTAAGGCAGGGCAAGAAAGCTGTCTGATTTCTGCCTCCAAGCATAGCTTTCCTGGTAGCACTAAGCCCCTGACCCCAGAGGGGGACAGTTTGGAGACCTGGCCCTTTAGACTGACTGACTTTTCTTCTATTTCTCATGACAATGATTCATTAAGCTAATTCACATGCCATGAGTGTTTGTAGTTTTTAGTGTTTTTACTATTTCTTTCTCTGTATGGCAGGTGATGCTGGCTTCTTATTTGGGGCAGCTTTTAACAAGTTGACTTGTTATAAAGAAAACTGCTATGTAAATTCTACTGTGAGTGGCGTGAGGGTGTGGCAGGACTTGTACAGATAGTGAATGCTTGGGTAAAGTTGGGGAAACTGAGTTCTACAGGTGACAGCGGATGTTGTTTTCTCACTTTCTTATGTACTTATATAAGCCTGCAGCTATACCACTGTGGTGTCCAATCCCATCAGATTGTGGAAGCTAAGCAAGGTTGAACCTATTTAGTAGTTGGATGGGAAACCACCTGGGAATACCAGGTGCTGTAGGCTTGGGAGACGGACCCAGCAACCCACTCCCAAAAATCAATCGCCATTGAAAACCCTATGAATAGCAGAGAAGCACTGACAGTAGTGTTTCACCTGTTGTACATAGGGTCACTATGAGTCAGACACCGACCTGATGGCACCTAACAACAACGATGTACTTACATTGGGATCTTTGTGTCTTACCATCCTATAGCAGCCATTCAGTGCTCTCTCCTCCCTCTGTGGATATGCTGTGTCCTGTTACACTCTTGAGTCTCCGGTTCCTGTCGCTGTGAGGCTGATTTCTGCCCATTTGTGACCTCCCAGCCTTCTTGTAGACACAAGTCCTGAGCTGTTAGACCAGAAGGGACCAGCCCTGTGTCCCTTTTCATACCACTTCATGACCCGATCAGGCCCTGAATGCAGGCTCCCCCCACCACACAGAGAGCTGGCTTAATTAATACCAGCGAGCCAGTAATGACATAGCAACCCTGGCGGAACAAGGGGAAGGCATGCTCACGGAGAGGAAGGAGATCGCCAGAAAAGCGACAGCAGACTAGGAGTTGCTATTGGTAACAGCGGCAGAGCCTCCCTGCTCTCCCTCCTCTTGGAGGGTCAGTGCGGGAGGAGACACCGGTCTCTCCCCAGCAACAGCCTCCCATTGGGCCCCAGGTACCACATGACCACAGAGCCCCAGGCCCCCAGCCCTCTCTCCTCTGAGGGTCCCCTCTCCTCCCTAGATCAGACTCTCTGGGAGAGGAACTAGCTCAGTTCCCGCCCCTGGAATCAACAGCAACACCAGGAAGCCCCTGCCTGCCAAATTTCTGCTTGTCCTCAGCCAGGCCTCCCAGGGGACCTGCTGGATTCAGTGGGCTCTACTTCCTGCCCCTTTCCCCAGCTCCTCCTCTCCCTTCCTTGCTCCAGGGCAGAAATTTCGAGGCTTTCTGCAGAGAGGGGCAGGCTGGCCATCCACAGATTTATTTTACTCCACTGGCACAGTGCAGTCACACACGTTTCTTAAGATGTTTATATTTGCTGGATACGCCTGTAATCCCAGCGGCTTGGGAGGCAGAGGCAGGAGGATTGCAAGTTTGAGACCAGAGGCAGTGTGCATAACTTAGCAAGACACTGTCTCAAAAGTTAAAAAAAAGACTGGGGGTGCAGCTCAGTGGTCTAGCACTTGCAAAGCATGCAAGCGCGAGGCCCTGGGTATAATCCCCAGTACAAAAAAAGAAAAAAAAAAAGATGTTTATATTCATTGTCTGCACTTACAGATCTGGCGGTTGAACTTTATGTGTAAATGTGAGGCCTTCTTTGCAGAGGTGCACAATATGGAGTAGCTCCTGTTCCCTTTAGGAATGAGAGGTTTCTGTGCCAGCTTCCACCTCTCCCCAACTCAGAAGGTAGTGTCAGTTGGCCGTCACATCTGTCCTGCTTCTGTGTTAACTTGCAGGGGCCCTCTGAACACCCCACAGATCTCCCAAAAGAGCAGCCATAGCCCCTGCCCCTGTGTCAGTTTTCACCAACCTTGCTCCAAAAAGCCCAGCCCTGCACCACCCTTGTTTGGAAAACACACACCTGGGGGGAAGTGCAGGCTGCTTTTCTGCTTTGAACCTCTGACCATGAGAACTGGTTTTAATGATGCTGGAAGGACCTGCCAGAGTCCCAAAGCAGTGGGGAGGCCAGACCGGATTCATCTCATCTGACCTCCATGCAAGCCCTTCCTGACGGGTGAGGAAAGGCGATGGAGAGCAAGGGTCTCATGCTGTCAGCTATTGTTTCATGCCGTCAAGTCCGACTCATGCAACCCTGTGTATAACAGAATGAAACGCTCCCCGACACTGTGCCATGCCCAGCACTATGTCAGTGCTTCTCTGCTGTTCATAGGGTTTTCAGTGGCTGATTGTTTCAGGAGTGGGCTGCCAGGTTCTTCTCCCATTTTTGCGGTGCTGGGGATCCAACCCAGGACCTCAGAGTGTGCAGAGCGGCACTCAACCTACTGAGCTAAACCCCAGCCCGTGCTCACCGATAGGAAAAGGCAAAGTAACCTGGCCATTGAAGAGTGAGCAGAGCAGCAGCCCCAGTTTCTCACTTAGATCCCAGTCTCTGTAATGGTGGTCGATGACGCAGTCTCTCTTGCTACTGGACCTGAGTCTCATCTCTGTGATGGAATTCCATCTTTTAAGTGAAAATATTTAAGCACTTGAGAGTAATTTGTGTTAAAAGACCAGGTGCAAAGTGATTTGACGCAGGTTATGGCTTGTTTTAATAGGCTCTTGTGTGAGAGAGGCCATGAAACATTTTGTTTACTTTTATAATTTTAAAGGAGAGGAATGTCTCCCCAACCAAAAGAAACAAGTCTCCAAAAGGTTCTTTTATTGCCAGCTGTGGTCTTCCTCAGGCTGGGATTTAGCTTAGATCTTAGATCTAGCTGAGGTCTTAGCTAGATTTAGCTTAGATCTTAGACTGCAGAATGGTAGAGAACTGTTCTATAGTCTCTGAGGTCCTGAGTTTGATTCCCAGCACTGCAAAAATGGAAGAAAGACCTGGCAATCCACTCCTGAGGCAATCCTGAAACAAATCAGCCATTGAAAACCCTGTGAGGGTCGCTATGAGTCAGGCATGACTTGATGACACCTAACAACAACAATGGTCTACCTCATTGAGTTGTCTGGTCCAGTGCTCTGTTGTCCTGTGTATAGCAACACATTATAAAAGGTGGGTGCCAGTCCCCAGGTATGCTCTATGATGTCTGCACAGTGACAAAGTCGTTTTTCGGAATGTATCCCTGCCATTAAGCTACGTGTGAGTACCTGCCCTGAATTCATCAGCAGTAGGGGCTCACAGGACTTAAAACTTCTGGACCATGGGCCTGAAGGCTGATGCTCTGCTCCTCTGGTCATCAGAGGATGCCACGATATTATCATCATTTTTAGGTGCTGTTGAGTTGGTGTCCAACTCCTAATGACCCTATGTACAACAGGCAAAACATTATTGTCAGTGCTTCTCTGCCGTTCATAGGGTTTTCAATGACGGACTGATTTTTGGGAGTGGGTTGCCGGGTCTGCCTCCCAAGCCTATAGCACCTGGTATTCCCAGGCAGTCTCCCATCCAAGTACTAACCAGGCCCAACCCTGTATAGCTTCCGAGATCTGACAGAATCGGATGCCACAGTGCTACCACTGCAGGCATTATCATCATAGTAACGGTAAAGTAATAACACATGCAGCATTTATGGGACCAGGCACTGGCGCCCAGTATTTTACATGAATGAACTCATTTAATCATCACCACAATCTTTTGAGATAGTACCAATGCCATTCTTATTGGTATTCAGGGAACCATGTACAGAGAGATAAGTAATTTGCCTAAAGCCATGCAGTAAGTGAGGAAGCCCAAAGGAGAGGGAGAGGGTAGTTCTGGGAGACAGGATAAGACCACTGTGATTTGCAAAGGCCCCTTTGCATACAGGGAGTCTGAGGATTACCAAAAACACTTAGCCCAAGTGATTGTAATGGTTATTACAACTTACTGTATAAACAGGATAAATATGGGAAGATAAATTGTCTAGTGGCGCTAGTATCTCAGACTCCAGGCACCCATCATTAACATTAACCTGTCCAGACTAACACTTGGGAAATTAATATTACTAGTGCTAGGAGTCCGTTGTTGTTTCTTATGAGACAGAACTAACTTACCAACAGCAGAGATTGAAGCAATAAAGTTACATAAATAAATATACTTTGAACTCATTAGCACACTCAGCAAACAGGCACTTGTCAACAAAGAGGAAGTGCTTTCACTTTTAAGGAAATGTGCAAATGATCATGTTGATTCTTTGGTCACACTATCTTAAATAAAGGCAATGAATCCTTCCTTAAAGGCATCTGTTAAGTAAGCATTATTTTCTCTTCAAATGATGCCATGTGAAGAAGACGTGGAATACATCACTAGGTTTTGTAGTTTTGCAAACCTAGACCCATGTTTTGGGCCCAAAGGAATTCTCTTCACTGTCTGTCAGGGCTCCGGAAAGGGACTTTGATCTTCAGTCCCGTCCTAGAAATCTGGAGATTTCTCTGGCTTTTTTTCAGATATCAGTGTTGAGGAATGGAGTATACAGTCTATTAAGTCTGAATCTCATTTTTAAAATTGGATGTGAGTTCTTTTATTTATCACCCTCTAATTAATAGTGGAGCACTTTATAAAACACAAGTACTTCCTTCTGGTTGCCAGCAAGAAAGAGAACTTCCATTTGCATTCCTCATGACTATTTAATAGCTTTCCATCTTAATTTGCTTTTGTTTTCATCTTTTTTCATACTGACTTTCCTACCTAGAGAAGCATTTCTCCGTTTCTTTACTCAGGTTAACCTCGTTCTCTCCCATTTATTCCTTGTTGTTTTTGTTAGGTGCCGTCGAGTCCATATCTGACTCATAGCGACCCTCTGTACAACAGGGGAAACACCATCGTCAGTGCTTCTCTGCTGTTCATAGGGTTTTCAATGGCAGATTGATTTTTGGGAGGGGGTTGCCAGGTCCTTCTCCCAAGCCTACAGCTTCTGGTGTTCCCAGGTGGTCTCCCATCCAGGTACTAACCAGGCCCGACCCTGCTTAGCTTCCAAGATCTGATGGAATCGGATGCCACAGGGCTATGGCTGCAGGCATTTATTCCTTAGGAAAGTCCATTATGTCATTATGTGTTTCTTATAAGGTCTCTCCTTAGATGATACCCTGTTTACATGTGCACAGATTTATTTGACTGATCTGAGCAAGAAAATCAAATCTACTCTCCAGACCTCCCTTTCTGTTCCTAATAAACACAAATCAAAGGCGGACATATCATAGACCTTGCCCAGCACTGCCATCTGTGCACGCATTTGCTCATCAAACACCAAGAACAGGTGGTATGCTCATGATATGAAGATGACTCGGGCTCATCAACAGTAAGGCCAATCCTTTCTCATCCTGGGGTGACCCAAAGCACAGCACATGACTTTTATTCCTATGCAAAATTTAGGGAGGAAAAAGATACCAACAATTCCGTACTTGAAAAACATGGAAGAAGGTGAGAAACTGCTTTGACCTAGGCAGAAATAGAGAGTGGTACATACAGGGGCCCTCTTGCATTTGAATGTTGAGGACCATGCTCCCCACCGTGTTCTCTGTGATTTGGACACCTCTCTTCTAGAGCCTGAAGTATATACCTATATATGGCCTGCTGGGAAATAGGGGAAAGCCTTGCTTTTGGAATCCACAGTGCGCCACAAGAGGGCGACAGAGAGCACCAAGCGCATCCTTCGGCTCCAGGCAAGGGGCCCCGGGGAAGCAGGGTTCCCCAAGGTCTCTGGAATGAAGCCCTGAGCTGGCAATGGAGTGCAAGAGAAAGGCTTGCTGTAGGGTCATGAGCTTAATTATTTATGACTCTGGATAATTCCTAGTAACTTTCAGTAGGAATATGCATGCCCAATTCATGAATCATGGCTAAAGTCCACCGCCTAACTTCTACCACACTGCAGTCTTGCTGCCATATCCTTGGTATATCTCTGCAGAGTTCCCCTGCCCCCATGCGGCTCTGGCACAGGGCCTATCTCTGAGGATATAGGGCCTTGCTAAAGGGAGCTGAATGTGCTAAAGTTAGATTTCCAGTGTGGGGGTGGATGGCAGAAACACACATCCATCCTGTTCTTATTGGAAAGCGAAGTTCAAAAGAGATTCTGAAATTACTGGTTAGAAATTTGTCCCCAATCACTGTTCACTGTGCCGTATGAGAATCTTCCTCATTTCTACAAAGTGGGCTCCCCCTGACCCCTCCAACCTTCGTTTCACTTTTCTGCAGCTTGTGCTTTCTGCCTCATTTAGGTGGCTTATCTCCACGTCCCCTGGTCATAGGGTATTGTCACTCCTAGCTTTAGGTTTTCACTGATTTCCTGCCTACCAAACAATCCTTTCTCCGGAGTGATTTTTTCTTCTGATTCTTTAAGGCTCACCTCTAGTTTCCTTGTTTCAGTGGCTGTTTTAGATATGATTCCCATAGAGGTCATTTTCCCCTCTGCTGCTTTTCTGTCTTCTGTGTAATGTTATATATACACAATGTAAAAATGCTTCCATGTGTATAACTACCATATGTTAATTTTATTTTTGTGTCAATGGTGAGGATGCCTTTGTCTCTCATTGTACCTAATGTAATGCTAGACCTACTCTGTGACTGGTTGATTCCCTAAGCTGGCCACATGGGACCATTTCTTTTTTTTTTTTTTTTTAATTTCACCTTTTCAAAAATATATGTTTGCTTTTCTTGAGGTTGTCATTTTATCTGCATATTCATCTCTTTTGTTTGGCAGGTCAAAGAAATTCCAGTCATTTATTGAGAGCTGCTTGGTAAAGAATCATAGCCAGCGACCAGCAACGGAACAATTGATGAAGCATCCATTTATACGAGACCAGCCCAATGAGAGGCAGGTCCGCATTCAACTCAAGGACCACATTGATAGAACAAAGAAGAAGCGAGGAGAAAAAGGTTAGAGGCACATTTGTATTTCAGCAAGAGAAGCAACGATGGAATGAATCATGTGCTCTTAATGCATTCAATGGTGGCTGTGGAGATTTCACATGAGACTGTAGTTTTTAAAAAAAAATTTTTTTTTCCAAGACAGAGTCTTGTTATGTGTAGTCCAGGCTAGCCTGGAACTCTCTATGTAGCCCAGGCTGGCCCTGAACCCACAATCCTCCTGCCTCAGCCTCTTGAGTGTTTGGGATTTAGACATCTGACACCATGCCTGGCTGGCATTATTCTTTCGTCTGAAAGGATGCCTATGAAATCCCACACGTGGGCCTCAAGGGAGTGAAATCTACTGAAGTGGAACCTTTTCATGAAAAACTGAAACTGCAAGAAACATGGCCTCTTCCAGACACAGAACAAAGCCATGTTGAACGACACTATGAAACACTTTAAAAGGACATGAGATTTTCTTAATTAAGATGAATATTCATGTTTGGAAGACTAAAAATCTATAGAAGACAGACAACCTAAAAAAAAAATTCATCCAGTTGACATATTTCTGTGCTGGCAGTCTTCAGCATTTATTGTGCTCCGAGGCTCATTTCCAATTCAGTTATTTAGAAGTCAGAACGAATTTTCTTATAGTTGTAGTGATAGAAAAGATCATTAGGTTGACAGGCTTCCTATATGGAATATCAAGTTTTGAGCTGAAGGTCATTTAAGGCGCTTTATTTCATAGATGTAAAAATTTCTATCTTAACTAGCCGGGCGCGGTGGCGAATGCCTGTAATTCCAGTGGCTTGGGAGGCAGAGGCAGGAGGATTGCAAGTTCAAGACCAGAGGCAGTCTGCATAACTTAGCGAGACCCTGTCTCAAAAAGTAAAAAAATGGGCTGGGGGCGCAGCTCAATGGTCCAGCACTTGCAAAGCATGCAAGCTAGAGGCCCTGGGTTCAACCCCCAGTACCACAAAAAAAAAAAAAAAAAAAAAAAAAAAAAAAAAAAAGGAAAAAGAAAGAAAGAAAAGAATTTAAAGAGTAAAATAGAGGGCAGTGTGCCAATCATGCAATCATTAAACACCAACTTCTTTAAAAAGGAAATCATATTGTACTGTGGCTATAAAGAGTAAGTTAAATGTTCACTGTCTGTTTTATGCTTCAAATTCTGGGTTCAAATTCTGGCTCTGCTTCTTATTAGTTATATGAATTTCATCCCAATTTTCTCATCTTTGAAATGGGGTTAGGGACTGGGCGCCGTGGCGCATGCCTATAACCCCAGCCTCTGGGGAGGTGGAGGCAGGAAGATTGTGAGTTCAATACCAGATGGTAGCCCGCCAAATTTAGTGAGACTCTGTCTCAAAATAAAAATAAAAAAGGGTTTGGAAGTGTGGCTCAGTGGTAGACTGGAAGGCCCTGGGTTCAACCCCTACTACTGTAAAAGAAGTGGAATTAGGATATGTTGTTGTTGTTGTTGTTGTTAGGTGCTGTTGAGTCGAGTCTGACTCATAGCAACTTTCATAGGGTTTTCAATGGCTGTTTCAGGACTGCCTTGGGAGTGGGGTGCCACGTCCTTCTCCCATTTTGTGGTGCTGGGACTCGAACTTGGGACCTCAGAGACTGCAGAGCAGCGCTCTACCAACTGAGCTAAATCCCAGCGTGCTGGAATTGGGATATAGTGATAATAAAATCTATTGCCTGGCATTGTTGCAAAGATTAAAGAACATAATGTATGTAAAATGCTTAATATAATGTCTGGTACATAGTTGCACTGAGTAAATATTAGTTATTTAGGCAATTCTTTATTTTTAGTGCTATTCACGGATACCCTCTGAGAATGCATGACCCATGAATGTGAATAAGATTGGGAAAACTTGTGTTTCAAGGTGTTTTCACATTTGGAGGGCACTGATCCTGGGCTGTAACACAGAACTCAATGCCACGAAGATAGACTACTTTTAATGTGTTCATTCTCTGTAGGGTAGAAGAGTAAGATTCTTGGAAATAGGTATATTTAAGAATTATGTCATAATTTAAGGAATGTAATGCTGTTTAGTTTTAGAATCAGTACAAAGACAGTTGCGGTCTCATTTTTGTCTGTCCTCCAGGAAAGGGTATGTGATCAAATGAGTCTCATTCCATTTGCTCAGCTCAAATGACTTAATTTGCTCCCATGCATGCTTTTTTTTTTTTTCCTTTTTACCTTTCTTGCCTGCAGCCGTACCACTGTGGCATCTGATCCCATCAGATCTCGGAAGCTAAGTAGGGTTGGGCCTGGTTAGTACTTGGATGGGAGACCGCCTGGGAACACCAGGTGCTGTAGGCTTGGGAGAAGGACCAGCAACCCCCTCCCCCCAAATAATCAGCCACTGAAAACCCTATGAATAGCAGAGAAGCATGACAATAGAGTTTTATCTGTTGTATGTAGGGTCACTATGAGTTGGATACCAACTCAAGGGCACCTAACCATAACAACAAACAACACATGTTTTTATTCTCTTAGTAGATCTCTCCAGAACCAGTTTTGTTATAGTTAAGAAATTTTACTTTGCATTGCTTTGTGACTTTTTTAACCTGATATTTTTTCTTGAGATATATTGACATGTACTCATTTAACCCAGTCATATAAAAGCAATCACACTCAATTCTGAAGAAACGTTAAAATTGAGAAGCCTGACAAGTGAAGATTTTACCTTAGAGAGCAGAAGTAATTGGAATAATTGTATGCTTCCTTCCTTGCTAAAATTTCCTTTATTAGATCCATTTTCTCCATTTTGCTTTGAGCTCTTGGTTTATCCATTTCAGGAAAGTTCGGAACACTAAACTTTCAGTGTTGAGCATGGAGACACTCTGCAGGTTCTTTACCTTTTGGTGAAACCATTCATTAAAATAAGTGGGCTGGCCGGGCGTGGTGCACGCCTGTCATCCCAGCAGCTCTGTCATCCCAGCAGCTCGGGAGGCGGAGGCAGGAGGGTCGCAAGTTCGAGACCAGAGGCAGTCTGCGTACCTTAGCGAGACCCTGTCTCAAAAAGTAAAAAAATGGGCTGGGGGTGCAGCTCAGTGGTCCAGCACTTGGAAAAGCATGCAAGTGTGAGGCCCTAGGTTCAACCTCCAGTACCCAAAAAAAAAAAAAAAAAGTGGTCTGAAAACTTCATATTTATCTAAATGAATGAAGCTAGCTTGTGATTTTAAAAAATACACTTGAGCTCACCACATTGGTTTCTTTCGTTATCTCTTTAATGTCTAAATAGTGTAAAAGACAAGGCTTTTAGCCTGTCTGAAAGGTTTCACCAAGTGAATGCTGTCTCCTGGTGGCAAAATAACCAAATTGCAATTTCAGCTCCTTTTAGAGGTGTAGAGAGGTCTTCAAGGTTGTAATTACCTACCCACAGCTGTGAAGAGATAGCAGTCATGTGACATCCACCTTTGCTAACTGCCCTCCAAGGGCTCCTAATCGCCCACAGAAGAGTCCTCAGCATGGCCTACCTAAGGATCTGTGAGCCATTTCACCCCCACTGGCCCTTCTCCCTCTGTCTTCTTTTCCCCCATCCAGACACCTGGCCACTCAGCACTCCTCGTTTCCTGAAAATATCACGCGGCCAGACTTACTCATGTGGGCATGTTGCCCGCCATGCTACCTGCTGCTACCACCTGCCCACCAAAGGGCCACTAGCCTTCCAAGGGCCAGCCCGTTTCCTCAACATTTTACAATCCCCTTCCTCATTCAGAGCAGAGGAAACAGCTGCCATTTTCTCTCATTTCTCACTGCTTTTTCAACGTACATCTGTGTAGCATATAACGTGGGAAAGAACACTGGTTTTCAGATTGAAAAAGTTCTGGATGGAATTCTGAATCCAAATCACACATTGACCTTTTATTAATGTGATGGCATTGGTCATAGCACTTACCCTCTTGTCATCTCAATATGTTAGGGGATTATTATGAGAAATAAGTGAAAGAACATGAATAAAGTATCTAGCACTAAGTGCTTGGATGGGAGACAAATACTCATTCCCTTTCTTCATAACTTTGAAAGCTCTGATTATTTCTTTATATTGCTCATTTCGTTCCAATCACTTCCAAAGCAAAGACCCAATCTCATTCATTCTTACACATTAACTCGTTTAATATTGTACTGAATTAATGAATGGCCCTAGTGGGTCAATCAACATACATTCTAACTATATATTCTTTATAGTACTACTTGTCAGAAATTTCTGATACTTATCAAGATAACTGATAGCAGTTTGTGAGTCCATATAAGTCATAATAAAATACTACTTTTTTTTTTTCTTCTTTCAGTAATGGGGGGTTGGACCCAGGGCTTCCTGCATGCTTTGCAAGCACTCTACCACTGAGCTGCACCCCCAGCTTTCTTATTTTCTTTTTTTTATTTTTAATTTGGAAACAGGGTCTCACGAAGTTATGTAGGCTGCCTCTGGCCTTGAACTTGGGATCCTCGTTCCTCTGCTTCCCAAGTCGTTGGGATTACAGGCATGTGCCACCATCCAGCTAACATACTACTTTAAAAATGACTGATACCCTGATTAATCATTTAATGCTTAATATGTTTATAGTGGGCCAGTAAGTTTGATATAGATAGCTCTATCGTGTGGGGTTGACACAAACAGGTTATTTTTCAATTGCTATCTTTTTTTTGTCTATGAACGCTAGGCACTGAGGACAGATGAGAGTCAGCTGGGACAATCTTGAATGCAGTTAATTCCATGTCATTAAATCCCGGTGGCCAGAGCCGCTGGATCACAGGTTAGGAGGCCTGGAGACGCTCCTGGTTCAGAGTTAACCACCACCCTTTGGGCCTTGGTTTACTTATATAGTCATGCATTGCTTAATGGCAGAGACATGGTCTGACAATTATGTCCTCAGACAATTTTGTCATTGGGCAAACATCACAGAGTGTCCTTACATAAACCTAGATGGCTAATCATTTGACATGTCCCCAGTACAATTCAGAGAGGCTGTAAACATGAAATGTATGAGGTTCCTGCTGGTGGCACACCATATACGAGTTTCTTTTGCTGATGTTTTTGCAGTGCTGGGCATCAAACCCAGGGCCTTCCCAAGCTAGGCAAGCTTTCTACCACTGAGCTACATCCCACCCAGCATACTGTTTTATAGTAAACTTGCAAAAC